>JADLZL010002263.1:0-39304 GCA_015844335.1 Chrysopogon serrulatus | reverse complement strand
ATTTTTACACAAATAACTAACAGAGTTAGAAAGAGGGGGTAAACTGAAGCTTTGTTTTCACAAAGCAAGGGTAAAATCATAATGGTGATAAAAACGAGGGTAAAATCACAATTAGACTTCAAAATAAGGGTAAAAAACGCATAATTGCCCCTTTATATATATATATATATATATATATATATATATATATATATATATATATATATATATATATATATATATATAAGGATCTGCCAAAATCACTGTTAGGTGATTATGATTAGGTCACATGAATGGCGGTAGGTGACGTCTGCATCATTCACGCATATGCCTAATAATTAATTAATTTCCTATATATCAATGTCTCCGCGTGCGGGTGGTCCAGTTAGACAAGCAATCAGAGACCGGTCTCAGATGAACTTCTGTGTCCAGCTTGAGCAATAGGATGCTTGTGTTACTTGCTAACAATGTGATTGTGCTGCTCATCGTACGAACAAAACATACCGTACGTACAGCTAGTCAACAAGAAGGCCGTGTGTTTTACCACACACCTTCCCTTGTTTTGGAAGACCTTGCATTGCCCTAGCAAAATCAGCTAGCGCTTCTTTTATTGACACTTGACAACAAGGAAGTCGTCATGGCTGATCTAATTCAACTCAGTGACGGGAAAAATGAATCAACCAAAACGCATGCATGTGTCCTCTATGCCTGGCAGCACACTGGCACCGTACCTTCTCGAAGCTTGCCAGAAGGAGACAGCGGGAGGGAGAGAGTGAGGCATGCATTTTTGCCATTTTGGGACTCTGCCAGCTGACTGAATCTGTCTATCTGAAGATGCATGCTGGAGAAGAAAGGAGACTATTGATAAGCCGGCTGATAAGTTGAAATGAATCGGTTGAAGGATTTTAGCAAGTGCAGTAGTCGACAACGAAACAAACCACCATGATCATCAGGAAAGGGAAGGCGATGTTTCTCCGTAGTTGTAGCTCTCAAGAATTCCTAGTTCATTTCCTTCTTTTTTTCCTCATACATAAGAAAAGAAAATCAAGTAGAAGTTAAATATTTTTAACTTTAACTAATTATATATAAAACTTATAATTCTCACATCTCGGGAAATCAAACATATTAACCACTAATTACATATAAAATAGTATTAATATTTATACTATACAATTAGTATCTAATCGTTGAATATATATTTATAATAAATTAAGTGTATTTAGTAATATAAATATTGCTAATGTTTTCTATTTAAATTAGTCAAAGTTAAAAAAAATAGCAGCAAGTATTATATAACGTCTTTTTTTTTTGAATGGAGGGGAGTGCACGCTAGTAGCACTCCTGTTTTCTTTTGAAGACACGATTTGACCTGACGACTTGACGAGTCACAACTCTCAAGCACCAAGCTTAGCTTTGATACTGTAACATTCATGTCCATAAATTTATAGAAAAATTTACATGGCTTTATAACGTTGACTAACTAGTAGTGCTCGTTGCTACTAGACTATATTTTGCTCTAGAGCTGCAGAACACGTCAATCTGGTACATTGACGAGCATAGTCTCGGAGCAATGCAGCTGTCAATTAAGATGAGTGACGACCGCAGCGATTGGCACAGTAGTAGTAAGAAATAGAGCACGTGCGCGATTGAAAAATGTGGTCGATAAGGTTGCTGCGGATTCGTGCCATCCTACAACAACACAACAACAATGACGAGCGTGCGGGATCGGATCTTATCTGTTCCAGGCCCAAAGATTCGCCGGTCCATTCTCGCCCGCGGCCCGCCCCGGCTATCTGAACCAAAGCAAGCTCGGGGTGTAGACCTTAGCAGCCGGAAATTTAAAACAACTCGCAGTTTGTCCTTCCAGGAACATCCATGTTTCTTCTGATTCAGAAATATTTAGTTTTCATGTTATAAAATAACATATTAACTTAAGTTTTCATTACTATATATTATATGTTCTCGTTCCATCTAAAAATATGGCTGCTAAGATATAGACGACGCATGTGTACTACTCCCTCTATTCAAAAATATCCTTTCTATTAGCCTTCGGCACAGTGACCAAGGAGCGGAGCAAATGCACTTCGGTTTATTTAATCGCAAAAATAAATAACCAATGAGCAGCAAAGAAGCAATAAATGCTAGCAAGTGGTAGCTAATAAGTAGCAAAGAGACAATAAATGCGGGTGAGTTCCAAACTAATATGAAGGAGATTTTTGAATAAATTCTTTTTACTTAGATGAAGGAGATAAATGAATGGAGGGAGTATGTTATAAAATAATAGTACCAAGTTTTCATTACTATGGTTGCTATAAGGTATAAATAAACTGCGCATGCGTACTGTGCTTCCCCCTCCCCCCAGCCATAGAAACGTCTGAAACATTGTTTGACTGCACACAAATACACTTTAATTTATACGGTTTGTGAGGGATTAAGGTGAAATTTAAACTAAAATACACCTTAATCCCTCCAAACCGTTTGAATTGGAGTATAATTGTGTGTATCCAAACAAACCCTGAGACATATGTACACTACCAATGTGCATGGTTCTCTATCTCTCGATAGACAAACACGCACACATAACACATCTCTCTTTTTCCCAGAATCTAAAAAGGCCATATGCTTGTTGAGGCTGGCCGATCGCAATCGCAACCGTCGAAATTAAAGAAGCCTTAGCTTGGAATGCATGGCCACGAGATGATGGGATGACGATGAGGACAATTCAGCTGACCGTGATCGATGAGCAAAAGCCAGGCCATGAATGAACCCGTGAAATTTAATTTGTGCCGCCTCACTGTCATGTCAAGAAAGCTTGGCATACCCGTGAACTCTCACCCTTCTAACTTGGTACTGGTAGAGTGGTAGTCTTTTTCAAGTGTAGTTTTGGAACACTACTGCTGTAGTAGTACTGTACTACTCTTCGAAGTATTCTTCCTTCCGTCTTTCAAAAAAAATACGATTCTCACTTTCCAACTAGCTATTTCAAAATTAGCCTTATCTACATAAAAATTATACATTGTTAAACTAATTATAAAATATACTTTTATAGTAAACTTATTTGGAAACATAAATGCTGATACCATTTTCTATAAACTTAGCTAAATTTAAGAAAAATTAACTTATTCCGAACTCAAAATTATATACTTTTTTTTGGGGGAACGGAGAGAGTACATACCTTCCACTGGTTGAAGACAGGTGAAAGTGAAACAAGAGTAGGTTAGTATGCTCGTTATAATCAAACTTCGTGTTCGTGCTACCATGCATGCTTTTTTTTTTTTTTTGAGTGATGCTGTGCATCTGAGTTATCCCCAAGCCTCACTCCTGATCATGGGTGACAAGTACATCTTGCAGTTTTGGTCCATTAAACATCGAATGTGAAGCCCGGCCCAACAGATAGCTGAAATCTTTTATTAAAGGCTATAGCCATCAGCCATGTGAGAGGTGAGATCATCTCCTCTCCTTGTTGATATGCTCAATAATAAGAATAACACTGCATATGCTACATACACTCTTCAGGCGAACAATATATTGACAGCATACATTTGGCGACAGGAAGGTTCTGGCGCTGTGAAAGGTTCATGGCCAAATCAGTAAATCACCGGTGAGATACAATCAGCCACTGTAAGCAGCAATCCTATAATCTCCTCTCTATTTACAATTCTAGATCGAAAAATTATTTCTGAGGGTAAAGAGCACTGTCTGATTTTCACTACTCCGACTATCAATGTGGTATGGAATGCGTCATATATCGTAGTCAAGTTCTGTGCTGTTAAGAGCCACTGCCCGCTTCACAAGCTGACCTTGCTCATCGTAGACGTCCAGGTTCTCACATGGTCTCGGGAACACGGGCCTGACGACGCGCCCCGCAACATAGGAGCACTGGAAGATGTGCTTCTTCTTGTAGCTGATGCCTACCGACATGTCCTGGAAGCTGATGTCCTTGATGGGGATGACGTCGCTGCCATGAGCACGGACAGGCACCCGAACACCCCGCCCATGGATTCCCTTGAACGATATGCTCGTGATGTCCGGGAAAGCAGTCCGGTCGTATCCATCATCAGCATGCTCATTGTAGTCAACCTTTATCACAATCCCAGCTCGGACGTTGTCAAATGTTATGTTGCGATAGGAGATGTTACGAATGTAGCCGCCTCTTCCTGTGGCAGTCTTTATCCTCACACCTCTCCTTGATTCCCAGATGCGTACATTCTCTACTGTAACATTTGCAACTCCTCCAGACATCTCACTGCCTATTGAAATTCCAGCACTGCACACAGAGTGGGTAGATAGTGTAAGCCTGATTGATAACGCTAGCAATACACACCAAAGTAGTAATTTACTAGTCTTGAGGTTTGACTTCAAAGGACTATGCACAAAAACAGATTATTGTAGAAAAGCAATGTAGCCAAGATATCTCAATTCTCACCTCACAAGAGAACGGGCGGTTACATTGCGAATTAAAATGTTAGAAGATGGGCGACCGTATGCAATACCATACTGATCCCAACCACTCTTTACAGCTATTGCATCATCACCAACCGATATGTAGCAATTCTCAATAAGCACATCTTGACAAGAATCTGCACACACTTATATGTCAGAAATAGGGAATATACATGATGATTGTGGTCAACATGACCAGTAACAGTGTAAGAGGGACTATATAGGCAGCATGTTATAGTATGAGAAAATGGTTGGTATATCTACTGGTACTTCAAGGGCTTGGTACAGTGTCAAAGTGTTTAAAAATGGAATGACGTACTGGAAACCTGTTAAATACAGGTCTAGCAAGAATACCTGGATCTATGCCATCTGTGTTTGGAGCACCAGAAACAGGAGATAAGATAGTAACATTCGAAACAGTTACATTTGTGCAATCATACGGATGCAAGTGCCAGAAAGGTGAATTCATCAATGTTATGTTGGCAACAATAATGTCCTTAGACCACATCAGCTGCACAAGAGGAGGCCTCGTGTTATTCAGAATTCTTCTGCGATGCTTCATCCACCAAACTTCACCCTGGCCATTTATGCTCCCATTATGCCCTATTTAACACAACGAAGAAGGAAAAAGGAAATATATAAAGATCAGATAACTAAATTCAATTAGACAGTGAAATATAAAGAATCTCATTGTTCTATCGGTATAAGATTGGGGAGCAAACAAGCTTGATAAGTTACAGCTACAGCATTAGGTTTGTGACAGAAGCGCACTTGTTGCATTTGAATGAATTTGCCTGTTTAGTTAGTAAAATATTATTACAGGATACAACAGTTCAAGCTGTAAATGCTAGATTTCCAACAGAAGCGCACGACCTCCAGACTCCAGATATTAATATAGCAAGCACAGGGTACATTTAGATTTGGGGTCAAGTAGCTGCTTTAATGCTACAGACACGTGATGCTACAGAGTTGCAACACTTATATTGCTTATAAGATGAACATGATCCACTTCTGCACTGATGTTTAATCCACAATACATCGCTTAAATGCTAGCTATCCAGAGAAATTGCAAACCTGTGATGACCACATCTTTCAAATTCTGTCCATGAATGAGACTCCCAAAGCGCGTCCTTTGCGCCTCCCGCCCATACCCATATGATGGTAATGCTGGCAGCAATGGCCAGTACTTCTCATCCTGTCCGGAAAACATCAGAATGCAGTTAAATAAGCTTACAATCATGTGGGCATTAGTGTCCTCATATAAGCATCATAGGCATTCACCAAACTCTGAATGCATACTTGCCTAGAGTCTAGATGTTTTCAGCACTAGACTATTGTCATTTTGTCCAGGAAAATCTCTCTCCAGGACACGTCAGAGATCAGAAGGCAAACATTCTTATGTTTGTCGTTAATATACGTCCATAGTCAACTAGCCAAATCATAAACTATTCTACTGGAGAAAATGTTAATAAACTAAGCAACTTCAGCACGACATGAAAGCAGCACTAACTTTTGGTTGGAGGCTTGGAGCTTAGAAAATCCACATGAGAAGATCTATCTAATTACTAAACTCCCACAAGTAAACTCACAGAAACAGTGAATTCCTTACCGTAATGCCAAGGATCTCCGCGCCCTCGGCAAGAAACAGCGTCATGTGGCTGGTAAGGTTGAAGGGCGCCGTGAGCCAGCGCCCGGGGGCACATTGAGCTGCCCGCCGCCTCGCTCCGCCAGCGCGGCGATGGCCTCGACGGCGCGCTCGAACGCCCCGGTGTTGACCGCCCGGCCGTCCCCGACGGCGCCGAAGTCCGTGAGGTTGTACGCCGTGGGGCGAAGCCGCGGCGCGGGGCGCGACGGCGAAGGCGGCGCCGACAGGAGCCTGAGGAACCCTCCGCCGCCTCCAGCGCCGGCGCTTCCGAAGGATATCGAGGCGCTCTGCCACAGGAACACGAGCGCGAACCCGACGACCCACGCGGCGGCGAGCAGCGCCTTGTTGGCCGCGACGAAGGCGGCCGCGCCCCGGCGCTGGTGGAGCCTCCCGCCGCCCGTCTCCACCATCGCGCCGCGCGGTCCCTGCGTGCCCCCCTGCAGGCGGCGGCGCGGCGGGGCTCCGCTCCCCGAGATCTCGCGACCTAGGTCGGAAACTACAAGGCGCGGGGCTTGGCTCAGTCGGTGGCGCAGGGCACGGGGGCTCGTGCTCCGGAGGGGAGGCGGGCCGTGGGGAAGGAGTCGGTGCGGGAGGGCGAGAATTTCCGCCATGGGAAGTTGGTGAGGAGGTTTTATAGGATGCGGGAGAAGCCGTTTGAGTGTAGCCGACGCGATGGGATGGCCGGACGGTTGTGTGCGCTCCTCCCGATCATGGTGGGTGGCTGGCTGGGTGCCGCTGTGCAGTGTGCAGTGGAAGAAGATGGCCAGAATTACTATGCTGCCACTGTGAGCCCTGGCCCCTTCCGGGCGTATATGGGCCCTTGGATAGAGATCGGACGGTGGAGGATATACATATACTTTGTTCTTGCTGATGTTGAAGGATTAGTAGCTTGCTTGGTGCAGCTTTGGACTTTGGCAACACGGTAATATCAGAGAGATCGCGCAAGAATGAAATAGGCGTGTTCGGCTAGTCACCTAAATTGGCTGATAAGCCAAACCGGCTAATTTGCTGTGAGAGACAAATACTATTTGAACGGTTGATAAGACAAGCAAAAACAGCCCACTATAGGTCTTTTGTTAACCATGTGAAGGCACCACGTTTGTTGATATAAGACATGGCAAAGGTGTCATAGATGTTAGTTAGTCAAATGGACAACAAACAAGATCTGTAAACCATGGTGGATAATTCAATATTAGCTTAGGATTTCTCTCTTAGCATACAACATGAAATCTTGTGTCATTCGGAATAAAATCTCCCAATTGTAGTCTCTGGCATTCCATCACAGCGGGACGAAGGCGTCAACTAGAGTACATCACGGTTGGCTCCAAATAGTCTCTATTAGTTTTTTAAGTCCATGATTAGTTAATATTTAGACCTATTTAGCATTTAAAGCATGGATTAGCGTTTAGCTTAGCCCATCCACACATCCTCTTAGATGTGTTCATAGGTGACACTGAAAATGGTAGCTCGATAGAAACCATCTTGGAGTAGGTAGGCTCCACTTATGAATGTTCTAGCTAATGTACTCTTAGTATGCTACATCGTGGCGATTGGTATGGACGAATGGCTCTGGACTTAAGGCTCGGTCTATGTGACCGGAGCCAACTACGGTGATACGTTGCTAGGTATTGTTCTCTTTTGTCAACAGTGTCACTGAGGTGTCCTCTCTGCCTTTATTCCACTTTGTAGGACTCTTTAGTTGAAAGTCATGTCCAAATACTCTGATTGTTTTCAATGTTGCATCATTTCTTGAAGCTTTACTTCGAGGGTCATATTCAATCGTCATGTTCGTTTGTCTCATCAATCGGACTTTTCAGCCGTTCAAATAATATTTTTCTCTCACAGTAAATCAGTTGTCTTGTCTTATGAATCGGCTTATGTGACCAGGAATACCCTGATTCAGGATGTTGCTCGTGCTATTCAATTAGCTTTGCTTGGAAGGATGACATTTGGACAACTTCTAGGCCGTGCTTAGTTGCAGGCGCATGTGTTGTGACTGAGTCTTGAGCCGTGATCCATTGCAACAAATCGAATACTATATGCTTAGGGTGTGGAGCTCGCGTGTTCCCTTCCACGTGGGGCTTCGTATTTTTGGGTGCTGTTCCGGCCATATTGCCTATGCGGCTATGCCAGGTTTTTTTATGCGTTTCCTTAATGAACCATGTAGGTGTAAGAATTGTTTTGGATTTTGCTTTTCCTTGTAAACTGAGTCGATTTCTTTTTTTTTTTTTGGGAGATTTGGGTTTATCTTGGCTTAATACGGTGTACGGAGTAATCCCGTATTCTTCTTCTTTTCACCTAATCGCAGTCAGCACCCAGTCGGTGGGAACATCTAGAAATCCATCAACTAGAGCGTAGTACAGCAGATTTCCTTGTCCTAGTTGGACAAGATAATGCAAAGCGGCAAAGCAGGTTAGTGCAAAGGTGTCCGTTTCTTGCTTTTGTTCAGGTGGGCAGCTGCTGGCTAGGCTACTCGCCTACTAATGGTAGCACCAGCACCGTGCCATGCTTTTTCTCCCTGCAGCTCACCGCCATTGCAGAATGCAGAAAGGGATAGTTTGGTGTGGCCATTTCGCCGTCTCTCCCTCTCTTCCTGTTCCTGACTTGGGTTTGACGCAGCATAGCAGTAGCAGGTGGTTGGTACGAGTATTCTTTTGGTGACGGACGGGTGAGCCGTGCCTGTCGTTAGGCGAATAAAGCTCGCCGTCGGTCAGATCAGCATCGCCACTTCTCACCGGATCAGAGAAATATAATGCCCGTACGTCCTTTGGATAATCCTATGCACCTACCTGACGCGATCGATGCATCATCAATTGCAATGTTGCGCGGATGAGTGGCAAGGGGACCATTACAGCAGAGGCGATGAGCTTCGTCATCAAAGTTTCTAGAACATGAGGACTGTATACCTCTAACCCTCTGCTAAAAAAAAATACCTCTACCCATATAATAATATAATAATTATATATATATTTGTATATTATAAGCAACACTTCCCCCATTCCAATTTATAGATCATTTTGACATTTTTATATACACTTTTCATTATGTATCTAGACATATCCATCCCAAAATACCTATAATTTGACTTTTTTATGCAAACGACCTACAATCTAAGAAAGCGTAGAACTTATTGAACAATTATTTGGACGACTCGTGACTTGAAGATTTATGCAGCAAGGACAGTGTGAGAATTTATGTCAATGCGCGTTTGTAAAGTAGCATTTAGGTATTTAGAATTGGGATGTTTTTCCCCCGAAATGAATACAAAGGAACTGTTCGGGACTTTTGACATTTGGGCTATATTGGCTTAAGTCTAGCCCAGCACAAGGCCCGGCCTAATGTAATGCTGTTCAAAAGGCCCAACACGAGGCCCGGCCCGGAGCCACCCAGACGCTGACATCGCCGTCGTCGTCCCCACGCAGGCGGTCCGCCTCCCAGCTCCCGCTCACGGCACCACCTCGCAGGCGCCGTCCTCCGCCAACAACGATCCCCCTCCCCCATCGTTCTGGACTGCTGGCGACTGGAGATCCATCCATCCGGACTTTGCATTGATTTCTTCTGTGGGTAAGGAAACCTAATCTGCTCCGACTCTAAGACCATAATCTTCCTTCCTCTCCTCCATTAATCCATTCATAAGTGCCTTACCATCCTGAGTGGTGGCGTCTTAATCTGATGCACACATGTATGGTTCGGTCCAATTGATTTCTTCTTCGTTTTTTTTTCTTTCCCTTTGGTGAACTTCTTCATCAGTAGTCGATGCCGTAGGAATTGTGAGTTTGGGACACAAGGTGCAGGTTGGGAAGTTTGTTTTCCGAGAGATTGGGATTCAGCTGAATCTCCATACTGCCCTGCAGTAAGTCTGTGCCACTTGCGTCACAACCGTCGTAATGCTTTGAGTGATCATGGCATTCTCTGATTCCTCCTTACGCATTGTGGTGTTCAGCTCAAAATGAAAGGCGTACTTAAGATTAAGGGGGCATCAGGGCATGAAAAGAAGGCTCCTAAGGAGCTGGAGAGCGTCTTGAACCGATATTTTGGATACTCTGGATTTCGTGGAAAACAACTCGAAGCTATAGAAGCTGTTCTATCAGGTCTGCTCGCTTGCTGTGCTTGTGTGTCCTCATATTTATATTGGCTTGCAACTGTATTGCTGAGATGTTTTCAACGTTATGGGTTATTTTTTTAATATGTTACGATTTATCTGCAGGAAGAGATTGTTTTTGTCTGATGCCAACTGGTGGTGGAAAGTCGATGTGCTATCAGATTCCAGCTCTGGTGAAGACAGGCATTGTTCTTGTCATTTCACCCTTGATAGGTGAACTGAGCCGTATATTTTCCATAATGCGATAGAATATACTATTTGGAACTTTGTACTAACAGTTCCTTGTTTGGATTGAAAAATCTGCTTACCATTAGCACTGATGGTAAGATTTATTAGCTATAGATATCCTTTTCCTGTTATTCTTCATATGTCATGGGACATCATGTGCTCTGCCTCTGCATATGAAATTTACAGGAGAACCAGGTTGCCAGCTTGAAAAATAAAGGGATTCCAGCTGAATTTCTCTCTTCAACACAGGCATCTCACACTAAACAAAGGGTAAGGTCTCCACACGGTTCAAAGTAATGCTCTGCTGGGATAGCTCAACTGATGCGCCAATTTCGGACACTCGTACACGGCTGATACTCTGCGATTCGGAATTTTTACTTTTGTTCCTGAACTGGCCACTGTCTCTGGTAGCGAAATATGAACGGTACCTGCATAGCTCTTCTTTTTGGAATTACAATTTTATCATATGTATTCTTTCTTTCCTCAGATACATGAAGACCTTGATACTGGTAACCCTTCTTTAAAGTTGCTATATGTCACTCCTGAGCTTGTTGCAACATCAGGCTTTACGGCAAAGCTAAAGAAGCTCTACAACAGAGGCCTTCTTGGTCTTGTTGCTATTGATGAGGTCTGAATTAAGCAATGCCTTAACACTTTGTTATTCTTTGATCAGTTACAAATGACATTTGTTGCTTATTTCTGTCACTTATTTCGTACAGGCTCACTGTATTTCGACTTGGGGCCATGATTTCAGGTATGCAGTGATTTGTGTGTGTTTTGTGAATACTTACCATCAATATTAAAATTAGCAAAACTGCTGTTTTCATGAACGCAGACCTAGTTACCGCAAACTTTCATCATTGAGGAAGCAGTTCCCAGATATCCCTTTGTTAGCTTTAACTGCAACTGCTGTCCCGGTAATGCAACCTGCCAATATCATCTTTTACTTATTTCCTTTTTCCTCTCAATATCACCATGGTCTCATTTGCTCATTCTTTCATACGCCAGGGTCCAGAAAGATGTGATATCATCACTGTGCCTGCAAAATCCAGTAGTTCTTAGAGCTTCATTTAATCGACCCAATATATTCTATGAAGGTAACCTTTTGATTTAATTGCTCATTTATTTGCCTGGCGGTGCAAAAACTTGTCAACATGAAGGTAGCACTTAGCCTCAAGACCCTATCCATTAGTATTCCACATAAGTAATCAATTATTTTCAATTGTTGTTCTCATATAGATTATGGTGCATTATTTTCTAAATTTCGACATTGTTATATATTTACTTTCTATAGGCCTTAAAATAATTATTGACTCGTTGTCGATTAAAATACATCTACCTTGACGTTCTATTCTTCCTTAATGTATGAATTATGTTATGAACTAATTGCAGTTCGTTACAAGGATCTTCTTGATGATGTTTACTCTGATATATCAAATTTACTGAAGTCAAGTGGAAATGTTTGCTCAATTATATATTGTCTTGAACGGGCAGCTTGTGATGATCTAAGCATGCATTTGTCACAGCAGGGTGTCTCTTCTGCTGGTATGCTGATTAAAGTCATAAGTAGCAGTTAAGATTTCAAGTTGTAGTAAGATTGTTGCACTGGAATTCTTCTGATGTTTCTATGTGCATCTCTTTAATAGCTTATCATGCTGGCCTAAATAGCAAAGTGCGAAGTTCTGTTCTCGATGACTGGCTTTCATCGAGAACTCAAGTTGTTGTTGCAACTGTAGCCTTTGGGTATTGCTTCTCTTCAGTTCTTTTTACTCCATTTCAGTCATTTGTATGCTGATTCCTTGTCCACAAGTTTCAATTCTTAGAACTAACATCTTTCCATATTTCATGTATATTTCTGCTTCAATATGGCACTTTGACTATTGGTTTGTGGATGCCGCTCCACAGAATGGTACATAATACTCCTTTTGCATTTTGTAAAACTCCTATTGCATTTTAGCCTGTTCCTGTTTCTGCAGAAGTGCTTGTTCATATATTGTCCTTATTGTCTTTTTCAGGGTATTGATCGACAAGATGTCCGTATTGTATGCCACTTCAACTTGCCTAAGTCAATGGAATCCTTGTACCAGGAGTCAGGTCGAGCTGGTCGTGATCAACGACCTTCGAGAAGTGTTCTATATTATGGATTAGATGACCGGAGGAGAATGGTAACTAGTTAACAATATATTTTACATTTTGAACAGTAGAACTGACATGTGTGGTTTGACAGGAATTCATTTTGAGAAACCCCAAAACTAACAAATCACAGTCGTCTTCCTCTTCAAATGAGCTCTCTGAGAAGGCTCTAGCTGACTTCAGTCAGGTTCTTCCTGTCAAACACATATATTGGTCTACTGGGCCATGCAGTTGATTCAAGTCTATTATTATGTTACCTCTCTTCATGCAGATTGTTGACTACTGTGAAAATTCTAGCTGCCGGCGAAAAAAGATCATTGAGAGCTTTGGAGAGAAAGTATGAGAACAATCCCTTACTTGTCAATATGTTTTCTGCTTTATGTTACTGAATTATCTTTAAAATGGTTCAGGTACAACCAACTTTATGCCAACGCACATGCGATGTTTGCAAGCACCCAAATTTAGTGTCATCATGTCTGGAGGAACTCCGTCGTGTGCCCAACTGTCGCTTTAATAAGATCTCCCCAGTGTTTCAAAGGTACTTGACAAGGCTTGGCTATATTTTTTAGAATTTTTATCTGCTTGATTGATGATTGTAAGTGGGTTTATCCTTTTACACTGGCATTTTCTATGCATTGATTTTTTTGGTCTGCATGACAGCTCAGTTAAACCAGCACACTTGGACACAGAATTCTGGAATCGTGAAGATGAGGCAAGCATATCAGCTGAAGATATCTCAGATTCTGATGGTGAATTGTAGAACATTACTCTTTTAATTTAGAAGATACCTCTGGTTGTTATTTGTTGGACTGGAGTGCACTAATATATGAAGTTCTTCATGGCAGATGGGAATGAGGTAGTGAGTAATATAGCCATTTCAAAGGTTCCAGCAAAAGCTGGTCTGGATGCAAAATTTAAAGCCCTAGAGCGTGCTGAAAATGCTTATTACCAAGGGAAAGGTCAGACCAAGCAGCAGGTGATTCAAATGCTGCCCCTTTGTTTTTGGTTATTGTTTGGTCAAAGATAAGGATGAGTTCCAATCAGTGGAATCAAGTGTATATGTGAGTGTGAGTGTGTGTGTGTGGGGGGGGGCATGCACTTTGCAACAAAACATGGGGTGGAATCTCAGAACCTAAATGACATATTCCAAATTACAAGACATTTTGGCTTTTCTAGATACACTGCTTTAACTATGTATCTAGACACACAGCAGAAATTATGTACCTAGAAAAGCCAAAACGTCTTATAATTTGGAATGGAGGGAGTAGTTTTCTATTTGGAAAAAAACCCTCCCCCTTATTAGAGCTTTCGTAATTTTATTACTAATTCTAATTTCAAATGGTGACTATTACAGGGTGGTGGCCTTGCTGACAAGAAAAGCATCTCTCAGACGCTAAGAGATGCATGCCGGAAAAGATTGTTGGATGCTCTTGGACAAGCAAAGCTGCGACTTGGGAATATTCCGTAAGTCTGCTTCCAGTTTGTCACTGCTTGAAAGTGTGTTTTTGACTATTAGTCATTTTCCCAAACTGCTAAGTAAAAGCATGAGATAGGCTCATTTGACTTGCAGAAAACCTCATTTACATATACTTGTTCATTGTTCCATGACTTGCCATGTTGTCAGATGCCACGATGAGGCTTCTGCTACACACCTTGAAACAGAGTGCTTCAAAAAATATGAGAAAGTGGGCAAGACGTTCTACAACTCACAGATAGCTGCCACAGTTCGGTGGTTGTCATCCGCAACATCCAGTCAGATGCACGACCGTCTTGGTGCTCTTATCAACCGAACTAAAGAAGACAGTGTGTCAGGCTCCCCCGACATCGTCCCTGAGTCACCTCCAGCATCTCCTGAAATCATCGGCACAAGGCCAGGAGAAACCAGCAACTATGAAGCTGACGACAAACCACAGCATGTTTGTGGGTTGGAGACGAGGGGGCATTCAGATGAGTCTGCAAAAGATGCCGCGGCATCGACTGGAAACATGGAACTCTCCACGATACCAACTGGGAAACTGGTGCTCCCCGCGATACTAACGTTCAGAGAATTCTCGAGTCAAAAAGGAAGGGATCGGGCAAAGAGTTATTCAAATTCCCAGCCGTCTGGTATTCGTAGGAAGTCTAGTGGTCAGGTTGAGAAGGAAGAAACCAGCAAGAGGATGAAGTCATGAATGTCTGTAGGGCAACATGATTTTTTTTCGCCTTTTCATTACTATTCAAACATTGCGAATTTACGTTGTAGTGAAGCACTCCTGAATCCTTATAATGAGTTCTCCACATTCTCTGTTTGGCACAACTTCATGAGTTGTTGTGAGCTTCTCTCTTTTTTCTTTTTGTTTTTGGCGTGACACCCTTTTTCAAAACAATTTCATGGGCTCCTTTTTTTACTCTCTGCTCTCCTTCATTTCCCCTTCTCAGTCATGAAGTTATTGATAAAGCTATTTGTAAAACAATTTTCCAAAACAGCTCAGCTTTGCCGTGAAGTTTTAAAAAACGCTTCAATAAAAACAGTTTCAATGGAGAGTTTGGACAGTGAAAACGGTGTTCGTAGCCTCTCGTATGGCTGAAATGCATTAGAACTCGTACGGATGAAATGCATCAAGAACAGGGCAGGTTAGAGTTGCATCAAGAACAGGGCACGGTAGAGTTGTGGCGGCTGGCGAACAGTGATAAATTTAAGTAAAGTTAGATACACATGTCGGACCTATCCTATTTGATCAGCTCTTACAACGGTCAACAACTACACCGGACTATCTGTATCAAAATTCTGTATCGAGCTATGTAGTGTTAAGCCTATCACTCATAGGATCCGAGGAATCCTTCTCAAGCTCTGCGATCAGCTGCTCAATGTTTCTTCTGTATATAGGCATGTAATGATCATTGATCATCATTTTTGAAAGCCTCAGCTTTCCGTACAGAGATCTTGGCGTCAAGAAGATCCCCATGCTGCTATGTGCCTCCCCATTCGTCGCATCATCCTGATGAACATCAGGCTCCTCTTCATGAACTGCTTCTTCCCTGCTGGAAGTTAATATATGCATGATTTTTCCAGGAGGGTAGAACCTATGCACTTCCTTTGTCTCACTAAGCACATCTTCAGCCACGCCAGCCACCTCCTCAGCAATTGTACTTTCAGCCATATCTTCCACTATGTCATCATCTTCTCCCTCCCTCTTCCGGTACAACTCACTTTCTAGTTGCTGCCACAGCTCCACATCAGTCATCCTGTCCTCATCATGGTGATCGGTGATGTCATCATCGCTATCTACCTTGTCATCTACCAAGCCAATAGCATCAACCGCCACAGCAACGGAACTCTGAACCTCTTCTGATACAGCTTCTGATGTAACTGTCTCTGAGGTTTCTACGGTTGTTTCAGTCAACAGCGAAGTGGATTCGGATCCACTGCTTGTAGATACTTTTATTTCCTCTGATGTGACAGTTGAAGTAGATGAAACATTATTTCGCCGCCTTGGTCCAATACAGGCCCATGAGGATAGTTGCAGTCCGGGTCTTGTCCATGCTGCCTGCGCTACACTGCGAGCTCTCCTCATTACAACCTGGCCATAATAATATTATCACTGGAGGTCAAGGACAGTGCAAATGCTTCAAAATAGAAGACAACTAAGCTTCCTGAAGATGGTGTAACATATGAAGCTTTGAAGGTAACCTGCGTCCCGGTAGATACAGGTCTTAAGATGGCGCCAGCACCAGCTACTCTTGCTTTAGCATTCGCCATAGAAGGAAGTCGCGATCCCAAGGCTGATGCTGAACGATAAAAAGTGCTTAGGATTCTGGTTTGTTCAATTTGGTGACGGAGATCATTTAGCCAAGCAGATGCTGTAACCTGTTATGAAGGGATATTGTCATCATTTCATGTTCTTACAAAAGTAGAGTCAATGCATGTGCACTAATAAATTTCTAGAATAGAAAACTTATATTATCATGCAGGATTAACAAGGTCAGGAATATCAGTAAGAAACCTCTGAACGAAGATCATCTACTGATGCAGCAGAAAATGTTGGAACTAAATCAGCTCCATTGATGACTGTAGTGATAAAATGCACTCCTGACTCTGCCAGTTCCCATGTCATACATGCAGCTGCAAAATAGAGCATCATCTAAGAAACACATATATATTCCTTTAATATCTCTACATAGTTAAAATGGAATTTAAGTTTATCCAAGATTCTAGTATGATAAAAACACCAAATTTAGGATACAAAACTTATAACAGTTCCAATCATAATATTAGCTAAGGACTTATCTACAAACATACTTCTAACATTTGGATTTTATCAATAGAGTTACAGCACCAAGCATACTTCTAACATTTGGATCTAATCAATAGAGTTACAGCACCAAGCATACTTCTAACATTTGGATCTAGTCAATAGAGTTATCAATAGAGTTACAGCACCAACCACAAGTTCAGAAGCAGTCTGTACTATCTACTATACCAACCTGCCCCTGTGAGTATGAAAACATGACACAATCAAGCAATTATATATGGTAGAAAAAATGAGAAAATGCCAATTAAAATTAGAAAGAATGCACAGATCTTTTTCATGATTTGATCGAGAAATTAATGTTCTAAAAGAGAGAAAAAAAAAAACAAGCATAGCATGTAAACCTGGAGCAAACGCCACACAAGTAGTAGAGGTAAACTCCTTCTGCTCCCTCAGGATGTATGTTAACAGAGCAGCTGTACCACCCCCCAGTGAGTGTCCAACAACCTACAAGATTTGCCAATTGCCATGAACACCCATAGATTGCAACACTTTGAAAGAGACATGTAAACATAGTTGTGATGCATTATGTCATAAAAAGGTCATGCTGTAGTGATGCTCGTACTCTAGCATCAGAGTCAGAAAATAAAAAGAGCTATGAAACAACTAATACCTTTATTTTGAAGTCTGGGTACATGTGCAATGCTTGTGCCAGACAACGCCCTGAGAGTTTCGCAATCCACCTAGCAGCTGCAACCATCCCAAAATGAGCATATCCTAGTACTAAGTCACTAACACCACCTTCCTGTACAATTGTATGGTGGAATGGAACCACAGCACCAGTGGCAGCTGTTAATGTATCTCTGATGCTATGAGTTCCCCTAATTAACAGAAGTATGGTCTTTTTGTCTCTATCAAGCAAAATTGTGAAAGCTGGCTTCAAAATCTGCAAGGAACCACATAAATTCCAGGATCAGTGCAAAGTAGACACTGCTCTTATGCTTAACTATTGGAATACAAAATCAGCAAAACAATGGCCATAAGGTCACAATAGAAGTTTTCACTCACTCCTGCTTTAGGTTCTTGCATAAGAACATCCTCCGCAGAGTAGCCAGTCGCCTCTAAAAACAACGGGAATGGCTTTTTGGAGAAATGCCAGCAAAGTGTCAGCAAATTGAGAAGATACTTCAAGTCAGCAATTACTTCAGCTCCTTTGAGCTCCACACTATCATTTCCAGCATATATGCTTGCTACAGATAAGTTTCCCTGGAACACATTGAGAAGCAGAGCTATCAGAAAACAATTTAGCAATCACGGTCCACTTTTATTTCCAGTTCGTCAAATAGCAGAACTAAACAAATTTTACGATAGACAGCTCTGTCTTGGTTATGTACTAACAAGATCAAATGGAAACAAAACTACCAACAACGCGTGAGTCACCAACCTGTCTCTTGAGGAGGAAACTGATCCCGAAAGCAAGGTCACCAATCGGCCACTTCCCAAGGGTCTCCGAATACGTGAACCGCAGCGTCTCAGACAACGTTGAGATAGTCTCAAGCCAGGTGGCAGGAGCACGGACGTCCCTCCGCGACACCCGGCTCCTGCTGGGAGAAACCGGCGCGGCCCTGGGTGCCGCATCCCTGCTGTTGCTGCATTCCCCTTCCTGATTCAGCCTCTCTGTCTGCAGGCGGCGGTTCAGCGTGTAGTAAAGCAGCGCCGCAGCCCCAGCTGCGGTTGCCATTGTGGCTGTCGCCATATCGTGGGGGCGTAGGCTGTAGGGGGCTTCAATTCGTCAGTTGCAATGAACCCTGCCCCGGATAGCCAGTGAGTGGGTCACAGCCTCCCGTGCAGTTGAAACCCAAAGGTTATTAATGGCGCAGTCAGACAGCGTTGTTTAACCCCCCGAGGCTTTCACAGTTCCACTGGCGATGCGATCTTGATCCTTGGGGGCAGTACAAAGTCAAACCTGGTACCACAGACGACAGGAAAACCTGAGTTTTTATTCCAGGAAGGCCATCGATTGGGTGGATGTACACTGATCACCGATAGCATAATCTTTTTTTTCCAGGTGTATGAACAGTTGGAGCATCCCCACCACATCCAATCGAACACTAGTACACTAGAGTAATTCAAACAAACAACTAACAGGTCCAAGTCCAACACAGGTGAACTAGGAAGAAACCGGACGGACAAGGAAACAAGTAGCGATAATGAAAACAAAAAAAAAATCATCCAGATAGAGATGTTCGATTGGAGACGTTACCTCGACTGCTCAACAAATGCGCGCGGCGCCGCGGTCGATCGAATTGGCCTGGGAGGCCGGAACCCGCTAGGGTTTTGGGAGGGGGAGAGCGGGAGACGAGTCTACCAACCGGTGCGGATTTTGCGCGGGCGGGGAGGGAGAGAGAATTAGGGACACGGGGAGGGGGCAGGAAATGGTGGCGTCGATTCTTGCGGCGCGGCGCGGCGACGGCGGATGGGGAGGGGGGAGGAGGGCTTCCGTCCCGCCGGACGAGGCGCGTTTCCTTTGCCCTTTCCGGGAAGAAGCGGTTGCGCTTGCGGAGGCACTCCTTGACTGAGCTGCTGCCGATGGCCGATGGGGCCCCCCCGCCTTGCAGCGGTGGGTTTTCTTTATGTGCTTTGCGGTGCGGCGGGGCAAAGCAGACCCAACACAACAAGGGGTGGGGTGGGTGGCCGACCCAGTACGCGAGGGAGCCGCGTTCAGGTTGCTTCGAGGCCAAGGCCGAGGCCAGGCCCAAACGGACGTTCCGGAGGGTTGCCGATAGAGTAGGCGCAGCCAGATTGGACCCACAGGACTACTTCCATGTCAAACGTGCCTCAGTTTTTTCTTAAAAAAATTATGTAGCACAAAATACTCATCCTCCCTAAACAAAAATACATACACTCATTCACCCCTATAATTATGGATACGCAAACTCTACCTCCATAAATAGGCACGCAAACTCTGTCTCTACAAATATTTTTGGAAGACTGAGCCGGCAGATCTCGAGATTCACGAAATCACCACACATGGATTTCAAAATTCTAACAAGTATAATCTAATATTTATGTACACTCACTCTATATATAAATCTATAATATCTTAGAGCATCTCCAATAAATCCCCCAAAAAATAATTGGTTAATGAGTTTTTCAAGCTAAAAAAACGGGAGCAAGCAGTTTTTAAAAAATCTCGCTCCTAAAATATACCTTCTTCATTCTAACTTATAAGTTGTTTTGATTTTTTGGTATGTCGAGTTTGTTATATATATCATATTTCTAATTCTTAATTTCAGAGTTCAATAATATTAGGATAATGAAATGTTTTATTTTGGTCAGTGGTACTGCTGTTACACATATGGTATATCCAGGAGAAACTGGTGTCTTTCTCTAGCTGAGCGGCGACCAGCTAGGCAGCTAGTAGGGTCTACCAATCCACAACCTGGCGTCTGGCGACAGAAAAAATTCAGAGTTTATCACCAAAGTCAAGCGATCTTTTTTCGCTTGACCATGCTGGATTTTTGTTTAAACCTGTTTGACAATGACTATGGGAGCAGAATAAACGAGTTGTGCTTCAAAGTAGGAGATTAAATAATGGTCCTTCAGTGAGACAAGTGTTTGCATCGTGTCCCGAAAGACGAATGGAGGCAGGAAGGTTGCCATGGTTTCCTGCTCGTTGCTTCTCATCCCGGCACCAGAAGGGCCGCTGAACAAAACCCAACACTGGCATGGCAACTGAATCTTGCATGAATGCAATGTCAAGAAATGCCATGAATCATGATTCACGAGCTAGGAAGGCAGGTCAGGCTGGGAATCATGAGTAGAACTCGATGTTGCTTGTAATAAGGCCCAAACTGGTGTATTCAGTGTAGGCGGAATTGCGAGGGTCAGGTCGTTCTGTCCTTGTGTCGAACTTTGAAAGTCTCTGACTCCGCTGAACAATTGAAACATGGCCTGCCTAGAGAAGGACTGAATTCAGCTTGTTTCTGGGTGGGTTCAGAAAGATCAGGAGAGAGTGCAATAGTATAGCTTCATAGCCTGTGGCTCAGTGTACTGAAACTTACATCTGACAGTGAAGTTCAGAAAGATCAGCAAAGAGAGTGCAATCCAATCTTCTATAGCTCGTGGGTTAGCCCAATTAGCAATACGAACGGCGCACTGCAACTCCCGTGCTGTTTTGGGCTTTTGGCCCGAGAGTGCTCCTTCTTCTCTAGGCGAGCTCACTGCAGCTGATTGTAACATGTCTTTTAAGATCTCTCCTCTGCCAAAAAAAATGCTAAATTTGATTCACGCTATCTTTTTTTAAAAAACAAAAATTATTGTAACAGCCGCTATTGGGTTTTCTTGTTCATATGCACTTTGGCCTTGAGCCACACGGATTTGATTGTGAAGCGATGTGTTCAGATCCTCATATCATTATTATATTGAAATCAAATTCTAACTGAATCAAGAAAATCATAAGGTTTGTTGGAAGATTTGGACTCCCTACTGATTGATAGAGTCTGTGTCACGTCACTTGATGATGACTTTGCAAATAAAAACAAGAAGAATCGTCTCCTCCTTCCCTTGATCTCTCGCGAGTCCATTTTGCAATCGCTCGAAGTGTGCTGTTGTGTCCAACAACATAAAGTTGCGGTGTTTTGTTTCGTAGCGCTCGTGTATAATACGTTGATTCCTTTGGTGAATTATTAGTGTTGCAGTTGTATTATTAAAAAAAACTCTTTCCGATCCTATATACCACATGTTTTAGGAAAGAAAAAGACTGTACTTGTCGGAGCGAATGGGTCATTATCTTTCCCATAAGGCCGTTGGCTTCATTAAAAAAATCCTTTTTAAAAATAATCATAGAAGCTCTGCCTCTCAATTAAGATGAAATGAATTTTATACACAAGCAAATTCTTTTCTTTTTGAAATTTGATCAACAAATTGTACTCCTAGTGGGCATATACATAGTTGAACAAGAAGACACAGTCGTGGCGACATGAGCCACAGGATCTTTGGAAGGAAAGATACCAACCCATGAAGAACTGTCTCTGTTGTCAGTTGTCGTCGTCGCCTCTCGGAAAGAGGAAGACAGTGTGCAACGTGTTTCATTTCAGATTTCACCGATGAGCATTCATTTTAATACAGGGATCTGAAGCTTTTCAAGTAAGCAAGGTGATCATGCGTAAATTTATCAGAAATACTATAGAAGGTATACAAATATTTATATAACTATGCAATAAATAAAAACTTCATCATCATGTAAGTAATCAGTCATGCGCATTTATCATAGGACTACAAAGAAAAAAGAGAGCGTGTGTAGTACTGCACGGCGTACAATGCGTCTGTTTCAAATCATTTATATAATTCGTGCACGTATTATTGTAGGACAAGAAGAAAAAAAAAAAAAAAAAAAAGCGTTCTTCTTCGATAGAGAACTCCTTTTTCTTTTAGAAAAAAATCAATCAATACAAACGTATATAGGAAATATATATGCTTATTATATTATCAAGCAAATCTGAAACAAGGAGTTCTGTTTCTTTCTTTGTGAACTCTTTTCTGATTCTTGGTTGAGATCGATTCAGAAAGATGCCATACAGTACAGTACAGATGGAGATGAACAAGAATTGGCTTGCTAATCCTTATATTAGCAAAGAACACGGCAGACGAAGGACAGGTAAAGAGAGCAATAGAAAACGAGAGAGAGAGAGAGAGAGAGAGAGAGAGAGAGAGAGAGAGAGAGAGATTGGCCTGTGTATAGTGTGTACAGCAGGCCACCATATACGGGCTCCTCGATCGACAACTTTGCGTGAGATCGAGCTTAGAAGCCGACGGTGACGACCGGCGCGAACGCGGTGCCGAAGGCGCAGTCGGGGCCGGCCGGGCCGTGGAGGGAGCCGATGACGGCGGCGCTTTCGAGGAGGTCGTTGATCGCCGAGGCGTAGTAGGCGCGCAGCCGCTGCATCGTGCGCCTGTACAGCACGGCCAGCCACCGCATCCGGAGCCGCCGGACCGCACCAAAGAGCTTCCTTTTGCCACCGAGCCTTGCCACGGCCATCTTCTTCTTCTTCCTTGTCCCCGCCGGCACCGGCGGTGACGCCGACGCTCCACCCGCCGCTCTGGTGGCCACCAGTCTCCGCGGCACCCGGAACATCATCGGCCGCCGCGGGGTGACGCGGGCCGGCGGAACGAGCTGCTGGTGCTCGTCCTCCATCAGATCGATCACTGCTCTCCTCTCCGGCCGCCGGAGCTCCGATCCTCTCCCGCTGTTGGCTGTGCTGGCAAGGCAAGGAGGAGGGAGGGGCTATAGCAGCTAGCAATCAGAGCTAATGGACAATGGCATGTGAAGGTTGAGTAGGACCGTGATTTGCGAGGGAGCCTGAGTAGTTTATAGGGTACCGTTAAGTACTCAAAGCTTGCAGCATTGTTTACAGGGTACTTGGATGGGTACTCGTACTCTATTCTCGGGAAATGTAAGCAGCTAGTCAGAGATGCATGACGCCATGCTAGTGTTACCAGCTCAATATAAGGGGGAAAAAGCTAGTTTAGTTTGTTTCCCTGAGAAAAGCTAGTTTGCTTTCCTTTCTTACCAGTAACTAGATTAGGTTGTGATCTACTCCCTCCGTCCCATTGAGAACGTCGTCCGGGAAACATGTTTGTGAGGGGGGCACGGTTTTCCAACGACAAAGTCCAGGGGACGGAGGGAGTATATGAACTGAGCTGGCAGCTGCCCTGTTCTAACTTCAATTCCATTCCAAGTGTATACGTTGACAGACAGCGACAGCTTGTGGGGCTATATAAAAAGTAGTAAACTAATAAAATTCTATCCACGCAAAGGATAGTGCATGTATGGGCAGCAAATTAATTTTGGTTCAATATATACTATTCTCAGCCATTCCCAACTGCTTGACGGTGACATATCTGAACTCTGAATTGGACGGGATGCGCATACCAAGCTGGATAGGATCAGCAAGCCACTGAAACGGGATCCTTTCTGTCTGCGGATTATTGTCTTGCATGTAGTACTCTCTTGCAGTCTGAAGTCATGGGAGCGAGAGCAGAGGATCTCGTTCCCTCTTGTTGTGATGAGTCATGGCACAGCATGACTTGAGGAATAAGCATGCATGGGATGGAAGTTATAAAAAAATTGGGCAGCATGCGTCAGAGCTTACCTCAGTCGGTATCGAAATGCATGGTACAATACAAGCACACCAACTGTACAAATATTAGCATATTGATTGATGCAATCATAGTACCCGTTGTTTATTTATGGTGGTATCAACCACCCGTCCAATCTCTAGACGGTCAAAGCTTCATGCTTGTATGTATATATACACATAAGGAACACATGCTTGGGCAGCTTGGACTCATCGATCACAGGCACAGCGCGCGAGGATACGATCACACATGATTTGATGATTTTATTTCATTATCAGAAGAAGCAGATTAAAGTTACAGCATAAAAACAACTCAGTAATCCAAGGATTATCGAAAGCTCCCAAAGCAAAACTGCAGGCAGCTGCAACAATACGCGACTCTGCAGGCAAACAAGGAAGAACTGAAGAGACTATGGAAGCAACTGTCGAACTCCTCACAACAACCTTACAATTAGGCCGTGGAACTCAGCCTGAGGCTGATCCCAACGCTGTGCCTCCTCCATTGCTCACTGGAACAGCAGCTGTGCACACTATGTGTGTGGAACTGGAACGTCCGCGAGTTCCGTTCTTTCAATCCATCCATTGCATCCAACCCGGCCCACAAGGAGCTACCACCAAGGAGCTTCCTTGTTGATTGAGTCCACCATTGCCACATCCAGGTCCACAAGCAAGCCCGATTGCACCGAGCTTACCTTGGCCCAAATTAAGCCCCAAACAAACCTCGTGACTGAAGACGCATGTTGTCTCTAACTCTCATACATTGCGAATGGTACGTAGTTATATCTATGGAAGCCTTATCCCTGTAGGTATTGGTATCGAATAAGTATTAGAGATACGGGCACCCCCCACATCGTTTCATCATAAAACAAACATTAACAGCACGCAAGCGTGTGAGTTACTCGAGACGAACGTATCGGGCCGGGGAGATAGGAGGTGAGGCACAGGCCGGTCATGGAGGCGGCGAGTCGGCTGGGGTCGGAGAGGTCGGGAGCGGAGGAGGAGGAGGCGGCGGCGGCGGCGAGTCGGCTAGAGTTAGAGAGGTCTGCGAAGGAGCGGGCGGAGAAGGAGGCGACGAGGCAAGCGCGGCTCGAATCATTGAGTCGACGTGGCCTTCTCCGCTCGCAGGGCTCCATCCTCGTCAATCTAGACAACTGCGATGAAATCGGCGCCACCATCGACTTTGAACGCTTCCTAGGCCTTAGGAGGTAATAATCACGTCACCATCCTTATATGGCTCTTTGTTTGGTGACGCAAATCACAACCATGAACTCACTACGTTTTTTTTGTTATTGACAGAAATATTTGTCAATTTTATTCATTTTATTTTTAGTCTAGACCTGTACTGTTTTGCTATTGATAATAACATTTTTTTTTATTTTTATTCTAGACCTGCGGAGGAGAATGAGGGGTTTCTTGCAATGGAAAAGCATATTTGGAACGCTGCAATGGATTTTTGGAAATCCAAAAATATTGTAAGAAATCTCTGCTACATGAATTTTGTTTATTGTGTACTTTGTGCGCATATAATCCTTTATTAATTTTGTGAGCATATAATCCTTTATTAATTTTTAACTGTTTCAACCAGAGCTGTGAATATGATTTGATACCTGACACCATGAAAATGTACCCTATGCTTGAGGGGCACTCTTGGTACCATTGCAACCTTATGGGTCAAAAGAGGGATGTTGCCTACCGTAGCTCTGTATTCATTTTTATTGAAGTCAAATGCCAATCAGAACCCAATAAAGAGAGGAGCTTTAGTGTAACGTCTTGCGTCACACTCGGTACGGATATTCTCCTTCCATACTCCGTAGGTGATGACACTAAAGTACTTTTTATTGAATCTCTTCATGCTTGTGTGCAGATGGGAAGAGCGGCCACGGCTGCAGATTATGTCCTAGTTTTATGAATATTTGGCATCCACTGAGAGAATGTTTTACGTGGCAGTGAAGACGGACAGACTGTGTTCTTTTTATACTATTTAGTGAAAGCAAGATTCTCGGACCAAAACTTTAGCTGTCTGATTCTAGTCCCTAATGGATGCTGATGCTTCGTTGTAGTTTTAATATTGTTTAGTGAATTTGAGGTATTTTGAATAAATTTTGAACATGTTTGAACTATTATGGGAGAATGTTTGATTCTAGTCCCTATGTAGTTTTAATCATACATTGAGATTTGGAACCACGACATTTGTGCTTGGTATACTCTTCTGTTGTCTTAATACCGACTTGTGTTGTCATATAACAAGCATAGAAGCACTTACTGAGTTTATTTGTGATTTTGCCTTTCAGAGTTTCTTCATTTGTTTACTCTCTTCGACTTGTATTATGTCATAGAATCACTTTGTGATTCATTAATACAACAAAACTGCACTAGTAGTGTTGATCAACTTACCTATAGTCGGACCCAAAATCCTAAAATTATGGGCCAGGTCTCATCAATTGTATTTTGGCCACTCAAAGTCAGACAATTCACAACGTCGGTAGTTATAGCGGGGTGCAATGACAATGCAAGGTAGGGGGCACAAAACATTAACAAAAAGGTTGAGGAACAGTTATAATAATGAACTAATGAACAGTATTAAACATTTTTCTGATATGTCTTAGACTTGCTTCTCTTGTTTATGCTGAGTTTTTGTCTGTTTGATATGCGATATAACCTAGTGCCAAGGCATTGGATTCATGCCCTCATTTTTTGGTGGTAATTGTTCATGGGAAGGATTTGATACAACTTCTTTTCATATTACCTCTAATACACATTATCTTTGTGTTATCGTTGCCACTCGTGAAGCCAAACAACACCTAACATGGTCGCCTTGCCCGATATTGTGTCTGAAACAACAAAGAGTCCAAGTTTTTGTCTAAAAGAAAAAGAAAATCTCACGATCATGTTATAAACACACTCAAGGCTTGTCTGACTATACTCGTACATGTTTTATTCCACGCGTGTTGGAATGAATTAGAATCAAAATAAGTTATTTTTCACTCTAGATCTATGTAGATTGCAAGTAAACAAAACATCATGAGTCTACTTTCAAAGCCCCAAGCCACGATTTCTTCCACGCTATGCACAGAGTACCATTACTACTCAGTAAGTTCTAAAGAATTATGTATAGCTAACACCAATGGTCATAGAAGTCCACATCTGGCATCAATTCTAGTAATTTCCCAAAAGGAACAAGAGAACACTGACCTTGTCAAAAAGCTTGGGTGCATCGGGCTTCCCCAATACAACACTTTTTTATTAGCTCCAAGGTCCATGTAGCATCGATAAAAAAAGTAGATGCTCTAGAGTTATTATAGTGGTTTGCAGAAGCTACATATGCTTAAAGAAAAGTGGTGGTGCATGCTAAAAAAGAAGAGGGTGAGAAAATAAGGTGAGGCATAATGAAAGGAAAAAGCTTTTTTATAAAACCATTGGTAGTGGTAATTTGTATTGTGTGAATAATAATCTCAATATTTCTTCGTCTACATGGATCATTTTATTTGTATCGAAACCACTTGCAGTGTTAGTTAGCCTCCATGAGTGATGCCCTCACGCAAAAGCTTGAGGTATGTACATGTACTCTTGTACAACTGCTCTTGCTTTCAAGTAGTCGGTGTAATGCGTCTGCCAAGTACTGCATGTACCTTGCATTAAGACGTGTCCACGTGCATCCGCAGAAACGCCCAAGACATTCCACCAATGACAATGAGGCAGTGAGGCAGTGAAGGTAGTAGAGCAAGCAGACTCCAAAGTCCGACCAAACTCAGCCAACAAGAGAGAGAAACTGGGGAAAGCAGACTCCGATCTCCTCGACAGCGTGGCCAATCCAAGGTCCACACATAGCACGGGCCCACACTTGTTTTACGATACTGTTATCACAAACCAAACCAACCAACCCCTCGGCCGCATTGACCAATCTGCTCCAGGCACCATGGCGAGGATCAGGGCCCGCGCCTCGCCGTCCTGCTCGCTCTCGCCGTGCTCGCCGCCGTCGCCGTCGCCGTCGGAGGGCGGGGCCGAGGCGCGCGCGCAGTCCACGTACATCATCCACCTCGCGCCAGGCCACCCGGCGCTGTCCGCCGCGCGCGCCAACGGCGGCGGCGAGGCCGTCCTCCGCCGCCTCCTCCCGCGCCGCCTGCGCGCGCCGCGCGCCGCGCGTGTGCTCTACCCTACCAGCACGCCGCCACGGGCATCGCCGCGCGGCTGACGCCCGAGCAGGCCTCACACTTCGCGGCCGGGGAGGGCGTCCTGGCCGTGTACCCGGACCAGGCGCGGCAGCTGCACACCACCCACACTCCGGCGTTCCTCCGCCTGACCGAGGCGGCCGGGCTCCTCCCGGCCGCGTCAGGGTCCGCGTCGTCGTCTGCTGTCGTTGGCGTGCTCGACACCGGGCTCTACCCCATCGGCCGGGGCTCGTTCGCGGCAGCGGATGGGCTTGGCCCGCCGCCCGCTTCCTTCTCCGGCGGATGCGTCTCCACGGCCTCCTTCAACGCGTCCGCTTACTGCAACAACAAGCTCATCGGCGCCAAGTTCTTCTATCGGGGGTACGAGGCCGCTCTCGGCCACCCCATCGATGAGACCAAGGAGTCCAAGTCGCCGCTGGACACTGAGGGCCATGGCACGCACACCGCCTCCACGGCGGCTGGCTCGCCGGTGCCCGGCGCCGGGTTCTTCGACTACGCCAAGGGGCAGGCCGTGGGCATGGACTCCGGCGCGCGCATCGCGGCGTACAAGATCTGCTGGACGTCTGGATGCTACGATTCCGACATCCTCGCCGCCATGGACGAGGCCGTCGCCGACGGCGTCGACGTCATCTCCCTCTCCGTCGGCGCCAACGGGCACGCCCCTAGCTTCTTCACCGATTCCATCGCCATCGGCGCTTTCCACGCGGTGAAAAAGGGCATCGTCGTCTCCTGCTCCGCCGGCAACTCCGGCCCCGGCGAGTACACCGCCGTCAACATTGCGCCGTGGATCCTGACCGTCGGCGCGTCCACCATCGACCGCGAGTTCCCCGCCGATGTGGTCCTCGGCGACGGCCGCGTCTTTGGCGGTGTGTCTCTGTACGCTGGTGACCACCTGGACTCCAGTCAGCTGCCGCTGGTGTTCGCCGCGGACTGTGGTTCCCGCCTGTGCCTGGTGGGCGAGCTCGACCCGAAGAAGGTGGCCGGCAAGATCGTGCTTTGTCAGCGTGGTAACAACGCTCGCGTCGAGAAAGGAGCGGCGGTCAAGCTCGCCGGTGGCGTCGGAATGATCCTCGCCAACACCGAGGACAGCGGCGAGGAGCTCATCGCCGACTCCCACCTCGTGCCGGCGACTATGGTCGGGCAGAAGTTCGGCGACAAGATCCTGTACTACGTCCAGACGGACCCGTCGCCGACGGCGACCATCGTGTTCCGCGGCACGGTCATCAGCAAGTCGCCGTCGGCGCCGCGGGTTGCGGCGTTCTCGAGCCGAGGCCCCAACTACCGCGCGCCGGAGATCCTCAAACCCGACGTCATCGCCCCCGGCGTGAACATACTCGCGGCGTGGACCGGCGCCGCCTCCCCACCGACCTGGCCATCGACCCGAGGCGCGTGGAGTTCAACATCATCTCCGGGACGTCCATGTCCTGCCCGCACGTGAGCGGCCTCGCCGCGCTGCTCCGCCAGGCGCACCCGGAGTGGAGCCCCGCGGCGATCAAGTCGGCGCTCATGACCACGGCGTACAACCTGGACAACCCGGGAGACCATCAAGGACCTCGCGACGGGCGAGGAGTCGACGCCGTTCGTCCGTGGCGCCGGTCACGTCGACCCCAACGCCGCCCTCGACCCGGGGCTGGTGTACGACGCCGGCACCGACGACTACGTCGCCTTCCTCTGCACGCTCGGGTACTCTCCGTCGTTGATCTCCATCTTCACGCAGGACGCGTCGGTCGCCGACTGCTCGAAAAGTTCGCTCGCCCCGGCGACCTCAACTACCCTGCCTTCGCCGCCGTCTTCTCCTCCTACAAGGACTCGGTCACCTACCACCGGGTGGTGCGCAACGTCGGCAGCAACTCCAGCGCGGTGTACGAGGCCAAGATCGTCAGCCCGTCCGGCGTGGAAGTCACGGTGAGCCCGAGCAAGCTCGCGTTCGACGGTAAGCAGCAGAGCCTGGGCTACGAGATCACCATCGCGGTGTCAGGCAACCCGGTGATCGTGGACGCAAGCTACTCGTTCGGGTCCATCACCTGGAGCGATGGCGTGCACGACGTCACGAGCCCCATTGCCGTGACCTGGCCGTCCAACGGTGGAGCAGCAGCCATGTAGACTGCTGCTGCTGTTGCTACTGCTCTGGCCAGTTTGTACAGGGCCATCAGATCCGAGAGATTTCCACGCGTCGCATCCTGCCTGACATTGTTTATCTGATCGAGATCAAGGTGAGGAATAGGATGCCTGATTCTCCGATGTGTCATCATAATTTACTCGACTGAACTACGGAATAATTCAGCTGCCCCTATCGTGGTTGTGGACCAATGGACAATGCTTGCAGTTGGAGCTCTCTTTTTCATCATTTTAGGAGTAGGTTGGTTGGAGTAGTGTACGTGACTGGCTGCTTGCAACTTGCAAGGCAGCGAGGATTCCATTATGGCCGATGGCGATTGGACATGTATGGATAAAGTTTGTAACGACTGGAATGATCATTGTACCATCTTTTTCTATGCTGGCATGTTTATAGCTCTATTGTTTTGTGTGTCACTTGGGTAGTACGCGTGCTATAAGAGGCGAGACATGGCTAATTGGCTATGGCACCTGAGTGTTCCTTAGCCATCCAACATTCTGTTGTTTTGGACCATCTGATGAAGACTGAACAAGTCACATTACCTCCAACCTCCAGAGCTCCTCTTATCTCTTCTTGGACAGAATGTTGTTTTGGACCATCTGATGAAGACTGAACAAGTCACATTATCTTCAACCTCCGGTGCTCCTCTTCGCTCTTCTTGGACAGCAAATAGCCAGTACACGGTGAAATCAACTTACAGTATTTAATTAGATCACTTTACGGATGGTTTGAGCACTACAAAAAGCAACATCATTTGGAAAACTCGATCAGAAGATAAAGTGCAGATTAATGGCGGAAAGCTTAGGCGTCACATCAAAATTTGTGTGATCTCTGCATTGCCCTTTAAGAAACACATCACAACTAATAAATAACTTAAAGTCCTAGCTCAGATAATATTAAACCTCTGCATTCCCCTATGCGGTGTTGTAGCCACCTCTGATTTTGTTCAAATGGACTTTAAGTCCCCTTGTTTAAGACAAACGAACAGGACGAATATAACCATGCTCAACCCTGATAATGAATGCTCAACTCTGATAATGAACACCCCAGCCCCCAGGTCCCCCGAGCAGGAAGCACTGACCCACTGAGCATCACATCACAAATCGGATTGGACAATGAATGCTACTAGAACGGTAATGTCGTCCGGCTTCCCCTTGCGCAATCGCCTTGAGCCTGGTTGCTTTGACCTCTCGTAAGCGACGCCGGCGATGATGTCCGCCATGTTCTTGGGCGAGAAGCCCAGCTTGGTGCCCATCCGCACGGCGAGCTCCAGCTGCTCCTCGAGAATGTTGTCCAACAGCCCGTCCGTCCCGACCACCACGACGTCCCCAGCCCTCACCGCGAGCTGCCCGGACTTGGCATCCGCGACCCTGTCGCTGTTTACGGCCTTGGCGCTGAGCTGAAACGTCGTGTCCCTGGAGGAGAAGAGGTGTTGTCTCCGCCGGGCTTCGCTGGAGGCGAAGCGAAGCTTGGCTCGCGTGGTGCGGGACAGGTGCCGCTGCGGCGTCGACAGGAACACGATCTTGCCGCCCCGGAGCACGACGAAGGCGCTGTCGCCGATGTACGCCCAGTCCAGGGCGTCGCCGGCGAGCGACAGGATCACCGCCGTCGACGCCCCCGTGGCACCCGACGCGGCCGTCTCGTCGTATGCCCGCTGCAGCAGCGCGCGGGGGGCAGACGTGCGCGCCGGGCTCCAGGCCGGCAACCTCCGCGGAGGCGCTCGTCATGAGGCCGCGGGAGAAGGCGGCAGCGTCCACGCCGTAGTCCTCGTACGCGCCGACACCGTCCGCCACGCCGAGGACGCCGGCCTTGGCGTTCCCGAAGTGCGCGTCGTGGTCGTGCCGCGGCACGTAGCATGACGCCCAGTCCATCCTCGCCGCCGCCGCCGCCGCCGCGTTGTCGGGTTCCGTCGGGCCGCGGTCATCGGCATCCGGATCGTCACCAGCCTCCACCGTTGCCGGCGGCTCCAACAGGGAGGCGGCGAAGTCGGCGACCTCGTCGTCCTCGCCTGGAGCTGGCGTGGGGGACACTCGATTGCCGAGCCCCAACGCGACGCGGAGCGCGTCAGGGACGCGCGCGTCAATGTCTTCGAGGGTTTGGCGGATCTGCTGTAACTTCTCCATCGTCGTCGCCATCGTCCGTCACCTAATTTTTGATTGTCCGCCACGTTTCCGTGATTTATATACTGGATGGAAATACTGATCCTCTTCGTCTACGTATTCGTGTCGTAGACAGAATCAAGGAAAGGGAAGGCTGTAAAATCCCCGATCAGGTCGGACAGCAGTCATGTCCCATGTGCCCACCCCCGCCACTGTTATTGGGCCAGGTGGAGTGCTGTTGTTGGGCCATGCACCCGACCCTCATGTATGTTTCTTTTTTTTTTTTCCTTTTCGCTGCTATTAGCGCGTGACGTAAGTAGTGCTGCTACTTTTTCTATCCTTTTTATTTTTATTTTATTTATTTATTTTTCTTGCTTTTTATACTCTTTTGTTTTTTTCATGCTTTCTTCTATTTATTTTATTTTCTTTCCTTTTGTGTTTACGTATCTATTTTTTTGTCATATATACCTTTTTTCATTTATTTTTAATCTAATTAATTATTTTCTTTATTTATTTTTTTACATTTTCTTTTATTTATTTTTTATTTTATTTTTTATATTTTTGGTGGATTTTCTTATATTTATTTTGTTTTATATTTCCTTATTTTTATTTTACTCTAATTATTTTTCCCTACATTTAGGTTTTATTAAATTAGGTTATTTATTTATATATATTTCATAGCATTTGTTATTTTTCTTTTTGCCTTTTCTCTTCTTCTTTATTGTACTTCAATTAATTATTTTAATTAGTAATTTCCTTTTATTTTCATGTTTTACTTTTTTTCTTTGTAATGCCCATATAGTATACATGTTACATGTGATATTAACGTAGCATACATGTTACATGTGATGTGATGTTCTTTGATGTATTTTTTCCTTGTGTTTTGTTCTATCATTTAGTAATATTTTTTTTATCTATGATTCTATGTATCTTTGATTATTCACACTATATTATGAGATTCTCTATAGTATTTTCAAGTTACTCGATTATTCACACTATATTTTAAGTTACTATGATTCTATGTATCTTTGATTACGCGTTACAAAGGTGCTACCAAGCTGTTTTTTTATAACAGCTACCAAGTTGCTTTGGATCATGACGGTTTGATAGTGTAGCGAATTTGTAAACTTCTTGGGTTGTCCTGCAACTAGGGTTTGCATGTTTGATTCTAGCGCAAACTATTGGGCCTTTTTTTCACGCCTAGACAACATAATATCGTGGACACTTGTAAAAAAAAATCATGAACACAAGATGAACGTCGTCATCGCAGCATGGCCTCTTTCAAAAGTTCAAACAAGATATGTCTTCTCCATTTTGTAGTCTTCTAGTTTTTATGAAGTTTATGGAAAAAATACGCCAATATATCTACACCATTATAGTAGTGTGTTTAATTAATATTATCAATGTTAATATATTTATATTTTAAGTCCGATCAGAATTAGAGAGGTTTGATTTAAGCAAATGGAATAGAAAAAAAAAAAGAGACACACTACGGGAGAAGCAAGATTTGCCGAGTGCCAAAAAATCGACACTCGGCAAAAGAAATTCTTTTGCCGAAAGTGCCAAAAAATAATTGCACTCGACAAAGAGTGTCTTTGCCGAGTGCCCACAGGTGCCCGGCACTCGGCAAAAGAGCGGCACTCGGCATTGCCGAGTGCAACACTCGGCAAAGAGTGGCGCCGGCAAAAAAAAAAAAGTCACTTGACGGCAGGCTGCCCACGCACGCCAAAAAAAATTTTTTGGCCGAAGTTATGTCATGCATGTTGTATTCGAGCTATCTATATACAATCACTCAATTGGGTCATATTGTGGATGCAAAGGTAGTTTCCTGAACTTACTTTTAAAAGCAAAGCCTTCTATCACAGCTGTAAGTTCTTATTAGTCCATGCTTGTACGCTTAAGTGGCTCGCAAAAGTTGGAATTAAATTGAACATATGTCATTTTAGTTCACTTTTGTTGTCTTCTCCGAACTTTGTTTGAAGACTTTACTACTTTATATTTAGGTACTTATGATTTGATATAGGCATTTCAGAGTGCATATATAGACATGGCACTTTTCTTATTTGATCATTATGCATTTGAAGCTTGCCAATTGGCAGCTCTGAAAATGTGTCTTAGTTTTCTTTTATTTGTAAAAAAAATGACTAACTAGGGATAACTAGGGACGCAAGTTGCTAAGGTTTACCTGGGGATGGAAAAATGATTATCTGGGGATGGAAACAGCTAAGGTTCTAGGGCTATCTGTAGTTTACATACAAGAATTTGCATTTGGCAAAGAAACTTTTTTTAAAAAATAAAAAAATAGGCTTTGCCGAGTGCCGGGATGTGGCACTCGGCAAAGAGTTTTTCTAAAAAAATGAAATTTCTTTGCCGAGTGTTGCATTCGCAAAGAAAATAAAATAAAATAAAAAGAAGATGGCGCCGGCCGTTGGCGAAACGACGCCAAATCTTTGCCGAGAGCCAACACGGCGCTCGGCAAAGCCTTTGCCGAGTGCCCGAGATTCGGCACTCGGCAAAGAAATCTTTACCGTGAAGAGATATGCTGGAACCTCTTTGCCGAGTGTTGCACTCGGCAAAGGCTTTGTCGAGTGCAATCATACCTCTGGCGAGTGCTTGAGGCACTTGGCAAAGATGCCGAGTCCTGTAGTGACACTATACATAGGGGGTTGAATATTGTTTTAAAGAGAATAAAATGGACTAGCACAAATGTGCCGTGACAAGGCACCATATCCACATGCTCCCTGCTCCTGAGTCCTGACATACGTAATTAGCTAGCCTAGTTGACGACAAAAAAATAGCTTTTGTGTTTGGTAATGTGGGCAGGTTGATTTGCTCTGGGCAAAGGGTCACGCAATTACCTTGCATAGCGATCTGTCACGCCTTAGTGTGGTCTATTTTCCTGTAGATTAGATCAAAGTTAGAAACAATTTGATCTTAAACGAAGCTAAAGCAGCATATGCTTCGTGCGTAGAGAGTGCAAAACTCTATTGCTAACTTTGAACTTTCAATTGATTCCTGGTTAACGATAGAATGCAATTTTTTTTTTCATGGATGTGCCTCACTAAGAGGAGGAAGAAAACAAAAAATACAGTACAAAGCTTCCATGGAATGCCAACGCAAAATAGACCAGCTACTGTAGCTTCCTGAACCTAGTAACGATACAAAGCAGTTGAGAAGCGAAAGTCCACGTGATGAACTATGCTACAAATTTTGTTTATGAAAAATTATGCTTCAATCTGTTGGTACTATGGACCTGTGCTGAAAGAATGCAACTTATTTTGTAATGCAACAGAAAACACAAGCGCACACGTGGAAGTAGCTCGATCGGATCACATCGCCGCTGCTTCGCTGGCCGGCCAGGTGACGGCGATGGGGCTCGTGACCGTGTGCTCCCCGTCGCTCCACACGATGGACCCGAACGTGTACGTCTCGGCCACGCTTCCCTGCTCCGGCGTGAAGGTGATCGCGTATTCCTGCGTCTGCTCCGTCGCGCTGAACTCCAGCGTGGGGGGCTCCACGGTGACGCTCACGCCGGCCGGGCTAGTGACGCTGGCCGTGTACGTGGCCCTGGCCTTGCTCCCGACGTTGCGCACGACGCGGTGCTGCGTGACCTCGTCGCTGCCGGAGCCCAACACCACCGAGAAGGCCGGGTAGATGAGGTCACCCACGGCGGCCGAGCGCGTCGAGCAGTCAGTCGTCGAGCCGTCCCTCGTCAGGACGGCGATCTGCCGGGCGGTGTAGCCGAGCGCGCACAGGAAAGAGACGTAGTCGTCGGTGCCGGCGTCGTATACCAAGCCCGGATTGAGGGCGCGGTTGGGGTCGACATGGCCGGCACCACGCACGAACGGCGTGGACTCCGCGCCGGTGAACATGTCCTTGATGATGTCCCCGGCGTTGTCGACGTTGAACGCGGTGGTCATCAGCGCGGACTTGATCGCGGCGGGGCTCCAGTCCGGGCGCGCCTGCCGGAGCAGCGCGGCGATGCCGCTGACGTGAGGGCACGACATGGACGTGCCGGATATGATGTTGAACTTCACCCGCCTCGTGTCGCTATCGAGCTCAGACGGCGAGTTCTCGCCGGTCCACGCGGCCAGGATGTCCACCCCGGGGGCGGTCACGTCTGGCTTGAGGATCTCCGGCGCGAGAAGGTTTGGACCGCGGCTGGAAAAGGATGCCATTCTTGGGGCAGACGGCGTCCCGCCGACGACGGTGCCGACGAACACGATCGTCGCGACGGGGGACGCGCTGGTTCTGATGTAGTTCTTGATCTTCCCGGCAGCGGCGAACGTCACGGTCGCCGCGGGGTGCATGTCTGCGGCTGTGAGGACAAACTCGCCGAACGATTTGCTGCCACCGATGATCGCTCCAGCTCCTCCGGCCTGCTTTACGGCTACTCCTTTAGCTGCTCCACCGCTCACGCCAGGGTCGCAGACCACGATCTTGCCGGCGACCTTGCTGGCGATCAGCTTGCCAGCTTCGCAGACGCTTGAGCCCACATCACCTCCATAGACTAGCGGTAGCTTGCTTGGACCGAGCGGTGTGCCGGCATAGAGGGTAGTGCCGGTGAAGGTATCACCGCTGCCGAGAACGACCTTCGCTTGGAACTGGCGGTTGACGGTTGACGCGCCCACCGTCAGGATCCATGGTGCGACGTTGACGGCGGTGAACTCGCCGGGGCCGGAGTTGCCCGCCGAGGCAGAGACAACGATGCCCCTGCGAACGGCGCTGAACGACCCCACGGCCGTGCTGTCGCTGTAAAACGGGGGCGCCTGGCCGACGGCGCCGAGCGAGACGGAGATGACGTTGACCCCGTCGCTGATGGCCTCGTCAAATGCCTTGAGGATGTCAGAGGACGAGCACCCTCTTGCCCAGCAGGCCTTGTAGGCAGCAATGCGGGCTCGTGGCGCCATGCCGGTGGCTGTACCTTTGCCGTAGTCGAAGAAGGCAGCGTTCGCCACTGCAGAACCTGCGGCCGTGGACGAGGTGTGCGTGCCGTGGCCGTTGGTGTCGAGCGGCGACCTGGAGTCCGTCTCACCAACCGCCCCGCCGTGCGCGGCCTCGTACCCCAGGCCGAAGAACTTGGCGCCGACGAGCTTGTTGTTGCAGTACGCGGAGGTGTTGAACGCCGGCGTCGAGACGCAGCGGCCGCGGAACGTGCTGGGCGGCGGCGGCAGGGACGGGTCCGCGGCGAAGGACGCGCGGTCCTTGGGGTACACGCCGCTGTCGATGACGCCGATCACGACGTCCGTGGCGCCGTTGGACGCCTGGAGCAGCCCCGACGAGTTGGAGAGGCATAGGAACGACGGCGTCAGCGTGGTATGCAGCTGCTGCGTCGCATCGGGAATGACGGCCAGCATGGCGGAGCTCCGCGAGGCGAGGTGCGCGGCCTGCGCCCCGTCAGCCGCGCCGCGAACCCCGTCGCGGCGTGCGCGTACGAGTAGAGCAGCCTGGCGCCGGGCGCGCGACGCGCGCGGGGAGGTTGTCTCGCAGGAAGGAGCGGTACGCGGCGGTGAGCGCGCGGGGCGGGACAACGTCCGCGGCGCGTGCTCCGGCGCGACGTGCACGATGTAGGTGGACACGGTGTCCTCCGCTTCGTACTCCGTGCCCGCCGCCGCCGAGGAGACAGCGATGATGGCGGCGGCGAGCAGGACGCATAGCAGCGCGCTGGCGAGCCTTGCCATCGATGGGGTCTGGGGTGCAACGTGCACGGCGAGAGATGGATGTGTTGGCGACTCGTGGCGTGGTGGAGTGGAATCGGCGGACGGAGGCGCCAATAAGTAGGCGAGCTACCCCTCAAAAACAAGACAAAAAAAATGCAGGCGGGCTGATCGGACTGCTCATGTGCTGGCTTGTTGGTGGAGTTGGGGCAAATGGGCGCTTGCCATCGCACTTGATCGTGTCTAGTCGTTCTCAATATTGTAAGATTGTGACAGAGACGCGGTACTGAAATGCCCAATCGCGGAGCTCTGTACTTGGGTGGGCATTGGCACGTTGCCTTCAGGGAAGCACGACCGCGCCCGCGCCACCCCCCCTGTTGCTTACAAGGATTATACTATCTTACTAAGGTGTCCGAAAATTTCTTAAACATTAGTGCTTGTATTTTAGTGTACTCAGTGCATCAACCCATGTTTCTACAATGCCAACTGATGAAATAATTAGAGATGTTCAACTGCACTTATAAGCAGGCTGGTAAGTCTGAACCGGTTGATTTCGGTTGATCAAAAAAATTCTTAAACATTAGTGCTTGTATTTTAGTATACTTAGTGCATCAACCCATGTTTCTGCGATGCCAACTGATGAAATGATTAGAGATGTTCAGCTGGACTTATAAAACCGGTTAATAAGTTGAACCGTCTGATTTTGAATGATTTGTTGTGAGAAAAAAAATATTGTTATTGCTGGCTGATCAGTTGATACCAAAATCATATATTCTCTTGGTTCCAAAAAAATATAGTTCTCACTTCACACAAGGAGTCAAATAAATTCAAGCTTGACCAAATTTATACGAAATATAAACTTATATGATACAAGTATTATTAGTTTAATTATGAAATATATTTTTAATAGTAAACCTATTTAGAAACATAAATATTAATACATTTTCTATTAGTTTTTATCAAACTTAAGAAAGCTTGACTTGTTCTAAACCTAGAATTGCATTTTTTTAGGGATTGCATTCTTTTGAGGGATGGGGGAGGAAGTGATTCTTCAAAAATTGAAATACCCCTCCATCCATAATCCTTTTGTTGATAATTATTGATTCACAATAAATGATTAAAATTTACTGAATCGATTTTATATATATATGATTTCTCTTCTAACACATCTTTTTAGATTAATGTAAAGGTAGATGTAAAAATTAAATTCATAAAAGGTTTTTTAAGAAAAAAATTTATAAAAAGTTTGTGATGACTCAAAAGATGCGACGACTCAAAAGATGCAAGTCTTTATATTATATATATCAAAACGGATCGGGTATAGTAGACGATCGCAAGGAATCAGTCTCCATGTGACGTGCTTGA
>JADLZL010002262.1:0-136607 GCA_015844335.1 Chrysopogon serrulatus | reverse complement strand
TTGATGTGACACCTAAGACTTTTGTCCCGACGTGAACACCCCTTAAAAAATCCTAGCTCTACCTCAAACCCAACCATTTTTTGTGGAGTTTTACTGAAGAACGCTGATATCCTGTGAATCCAACCGCCGCGTTTTCCTGTGCCACCGCCGGGCAGGATTGAAAGCCCAGGAAAGGATATTCAACGAATCAATTCTGTAAGTTCCGATCCATTTCCTCCCCTCATTCGATCTCATGGCCCCTGCAAACCAACCTTCACCCACTAATTTTTGAAATTCGTCGTTGACTCCTGACGCAAGGGAAGTTGCCAATATGCAGGGCAGACCAGATGTTCGACAGAAATGCCCACGAAAAGACCCAAGCTATGCTCCGTGGCGACGTCTGTCGCCGACGCGGCCGCGGCACAGCGGCCCCGGCAGACCACCTCAGCGCGCGCTCCCGGACGCGCTGCTGCACCGCAATGTTGTCGTTCCTGCGGGCGTGGGGGAGGCGGCGCGCACCTGCAAGCCGCTGCCGCTGGCGCCACCTCTGGGCCTCCGCGCCCCTGCGTCGACCTCCGCGGCTGGCGCCTCGGCCGCCACAGCGCTTCCCCCGAGCTCTCAGGTTCGTCTACCGCTACTTGCTGTTGCGGGAGGCGTCGCGCCTGTGGACACGCTCCGGCTGCTCTCAGCCCCGTGAGGTGACAACGCCGGGGAGGATTACACCACCGTTGATGTTGACATGTGGATCAGTTTGCCATCAAGCGCCGAACCGGGTCATCCACCTTTGCTGCTCATCCACTGGACGAGGGTCTTCTCGAATTTGGAGAGTGTCAACGTTATCAATGCCACTAGAATACCTGAAGTTGTCAGGTTGTAGTTTGAGTATGAGAAGAAGCTAAGGCAGCTATGTTCTCAGTGCCATCTTTGGGGAAGTCCGCATCGACCTCACGGGCTGCACTATCTGGATGGTTGCAGAATATCGTCTTCAACTTCTCTCAAGAGAGGAGTTTGTCCATCATCGAGTGCTGGATCATGAGGACCTCACAATTGCTGCTCCCGAACCTGCTGTCTCACTGCGTCAAACCGCACTACGAGCTCCACGCTTATTTGAAAATCTGGAGTTCACACTGGCCCACGACTACTGTTGTTCTTGATGACTCTTTCTTGAATGTTGGTTATCAATACAGTATAAAAAGCAATCGATGAGAATGTGCTTGAAGAGGGCAGTGACAACAACAGTGACTCTTCATAGAGATGATCCAGAGTGTGATAGTGATACCTGTAGTGATGCAAGCACCTGTAGATACAGTGAGATTCTAACTGGTTATGTAGAAGATACACAGTGTGGCGACAGTGGTGACGACCATGATCACTGCAAAACATTGTAACTGTTATAGTTGCAGCCCATATTGGAGCAACAACCACCACCACCACCACCACCATCATTTGTGATCTTTCCTAGTTTCTTAAATGGGTTCATCGCTTATTTTTGTTACAAGCAAAAAGTGTTTTTGAACTTTACCAAACCAGCTTTTCCTCCTTTCACATGGTTTTTATTAAAGCACATTTGGTATTATAGTATCAGTTATCCCCACCAATTGACTTGAGCCAAACAGAATTGAAATTATAAAATTTGTAGCAATTGACTTAAAAAATAAATTAGTTTCTTCATCTACTAATTGTTGCAAAGTGAATTGATTATATACCAAAAGAAGTGTAGCCTGCTGGGAACATCGTTACCGTATATTTTAGTTAATTCACAAAATTGTACTTATTTTAGTAAACTCCACAAAAACTGTATTGTCAAGGCTACCAAATAGTAACTTTTAGATTGAATTGATAACCACACGTTAAAGGGTTAAAGTTCTTAAAGCGCACACCCCCATCACTAGGTCAGACACACAAGCATTAGGATCACTCAGTAAGTCCCTTCTGTGTGTGAGGCACAAGATATGAAGTGGTCTGAAGTGAGGCTGGGTTCAAGCTCCTTTATGAAAATTGTAAATTTGTTTTTCTCAAATAACAAATTTCAAGCCAGAAAAGCTGTCCAGTTGATTTGTTAGAAATTTTTGTTTTTATATCTCGCAAACGAAGCCGAGTTTGGATAAGATATTTTACAAGGTTATGTATCATCATATCATCTACATGTGTGAATTTTTTTGGTGAATTTAGACAATTTTTTTTGCCGTGGTTTGCACGGTTTTTCACAGAGAGATTGGTTTGCACTTGATACGTTCCTTTTATAATATACTTGGAGTTCTGCGTAGTTTAGTCCTCTTTTAAGATTGTAATAATGAATCACTAGTGCATTTTCCATGCAAAGGTGGTGGTAATTTTTATATTCCAATAGTTTGGGTATTACCATAATCCATATAATGTACTTTTTACAAGACCTTACACCAGCCTAAAAACTATGTATTAAATGTTCTTTCACCTTATTACTAAAAAAAAATGCTACTTTTGTTATGCATTGAACAAATTCACTTGTATGTTCCATATGAAGGTGATCCTGAACAGGGAACTGAAAACATGCCCGGTTTTTCACAATCTGAAGACATTATCCCTTGGTGAATGGTGTATGGCTGCTGACTTGGATTCATTAGTTTCCTTCCTACGTCATTCCCCTAATCTGCATAGACTTTTTCTTGAACTTAAACGGGTACGTGTACCAAGATATCAGGTGTATGCTGCTCAAGGCAGTTCTGTTTTTATGTTTGGGCACATGTTCCATTACCATGTTTGTTGTTCTGTAAAAGGATTGCAGCCACGGAAAGGCAATGGAGGACAGTACCAGACCTGAGGCAAGATCATTTGCCTGTACACACCTTAAAATGGCGAAAATCAAATGTTTGAAGAATGATAGTAGGGTCCATATGTTGGCACAACTGTTCCTGGACAATGGTGTACCCATTGAGAATATATATGTCCGTCAGCACAGCATCTGTGAGTCATACATTTGCTTCATATTTTTTGTTTAGTGTTTAACATTTGCTTTTTATCTCTTATTTGATATTCATTCGCAATGTCTGTTCTGTTGATACTGTATTGGTCACATGGAAAGGCTAGACTGTTTATATGTTCTTGATTCCTTTATGGTGCATGATCGACACCCATGGCATCATACGTTTTCTGATATTTTCTACCAGGCCATCGAACAAAACCCTGGTAGCATGAAGCTGGAGCGAGGCTGCCACTTAGGAAATGTTCTGGCAACGTACTACCTTCAATTTCCATGTAATGTAAGATGATGTTCGAGTTTAGCACTTTGTAGCCAGTAGGGATCTCATCATGGGCGCAAGAAACTATGGTTTTTGTGGTACTGTTATCAATGTCGTGTCACCTAAATTGTTACGATGCTTATTTGTTTGTGCCTTGGAACTTTAGATTATTGTATAAGCTATCCGGATGTTAGAGCATCCTTCTCTAGCTGAGACCTGAGAAACGGCTACTTCGGATGAAGTCACAACGTCGCTTTGAGTTTATAGTGCACCTAACTGAGATACGGGCATGTTGCGAATTTCACGACATCAGGTCGAGGGTGTGCTCATAGGCTCATAGCTTGGTAATTGGTAGTATCCTTCTGAACCTGCACCGTTGGGCAAGGAAGATCTTGTCTCTCTTAAAATAAGGCTGCTGAAAGGACTGTAATGGCCAGTAAACTTCCTGGCACACAGCAAAGTTCTGCCCGATGCTCTGTGACCAACTGACCCGTTACACAGACCAAAGAACTGAATAAGCACAGAACAACCAGTCCACTATCGCATTATTTCTGCACCGAGATTGAGGCCCAGCATGACTTCTGCATACCGTTGATCGCGGTATAAGTTGTTGAAGAATTAAACAGGCTTGTCCCAGCATCTCGCTAATCACACTGAACAAGTTTACTGAGGTCAGGATAATGCTGTTTTAATACAATCAAAATTAAACATGGTGTATACGATGAAAAGACCAAAATCACTGCAATGCAATGCTGATCTGGCACGATTTTTCAAAGTACGAGAATAAACAAAACCATCTAAGACGAACTACCAATTTGATTTCACGAGATAAACGGCAGGTCTGTACACAGAGTAACATACATTCTAGATTCCGTCAAATCTAACCACATGTGACTACATCAAGGTTCTCTGTTTCAGTAGGGATGCGACGGAAATACTATAGGGAGGTCTACCTTTTCAAGGATGGAAGTTTGGAAGCTGTTATAATAAGGTGACTAATAGAGGAATGAAAGAATGGCAGCTTTTGCTTTTAGCATTCAGAATCAGATAAATCCTCATGCCGCTGGTTTGCGTTTCCTCCTATAAATCCGTTTAGGGGAACGAGGAGCTACAGCATCAGCACTGCTGATATTTTGAACACGATCATTCATGGGTTGCTCATTCAGTGGTTGACTGTTCATTGGTGTTGCACCTGTTTCCAAAAGAATTTGGGTGTTCGGAGACCCACCTGTACTAATCTGCCTCCTCAAACGCAATATCTCACCTTTTGCTGTGGCTAATTCTTCTTCAAGTTTCTTAGACCTTACTTCAAAACTCTCCCTCTCAGTCCCAAGCTTTTTTATGGTATTCTGAGCATCTTCCATGTTTTCCTGAGCTTCAACTGTACTTCTCTTTTTTTGTTCCTCAAGGGACTTTGATAGCATCTCTTTCTCCTCTTTAATAGCAGAAATCTTGGAATTAGTTGTTTCCAGCTGCTTAGACAGAGATAGTGTACTCTGAGTCACCTCATTTAGTGATCTAGTGGCCTCATCCAAGTCTACTTGAAGAGCTTTTCTTGCTTCAGACTCCATCACTGATTGTTTCACCAAAGCCTCAAGCTCCCTGTTTAGAGTAGCATTGATTTTACGCTCTTTTAACTAGCTCGCTTTGCGTGGACTCTAACTTCTTATATGCATCCAGCAATTCTTTATTAAGGTCACTATGTGCTTCTGAAACAGAAAGTAACTGATTCGAGGTGACCTCGAGTTCTCCTTGTGACTTTTTAAGTACCTCCCTCACTGATGCCAGCTCATCTGAAAGAGTTGCAGAAACTGACTCTGCCTGCTCCATTTTGTTAGCCAGAGCCTGCCTCACTTCACTGGCCTCGTCTGTTAATTTTGAAATCTGAGTCATCAAGTCCTGGTTTGATCTCTTTACTTCATCAAGCTCTTCAGAGAGTTTAAACACCTCATTTCTGGAATCTCTTAGTGCCTCTTCAGTGGACTGAACAAGGTCTGACAAACTTTTCCTGGCAACAACTTCATTATCTAGTATATTGTTCTGGTGGCACCCAATTCATCGTTCAACTCAGCTATTCGAGTTCTGTCTTTGCTAGAGTCACTCAATGCAGCAGAAAGCTGTTCTTCAAGCTGATTGAGCTTATCATCTTTCTGAAATAATAGCTCAGAATCGTGAGAAGCCCTCTCTTCAGATGCGGTTTTCAGGGATGTATACTGACTCATCAACGCACTTACTTTTTCTTCCACTTCAGCCTTTTTTCAGTGTATAGTGTTTGAACTTTCTCATTCAGTGAGTTAATAAGCGACACCTTTGATTTAAGATCATCTTTAGATGTATGAACATCTTTCTGCAGTTTCTTTATTTGGGAATTTGCCTGCTCTAGGTTCTCTTTGGCTTGATTGCAGATCACATTCAGGTTCTCATAGTCCTTTTCCTTGGTAGAAAGTGACGAGCTCAGCTCCCTGATGTGTTCCTCCTTGCCATTTACGTCTTGACTCAGCAGATTTACCTTGCCATACAAAGTATCAAGTGCTTCCATATTTTCCTTTAATTTGCCTTCAGACAATTGTTTGTCTTCCTCTGCTTCTGCAATACTGCTCTTAAGTCGATCTATCTCAAGCTTAAGCTGCTCTACTAGCTCCTTCTCCCTTTGAACTTCCTCAGTTAAAGATGTTATGGTTCTTCTAGATGAAGCCAACTGATCTTGCAGCAAGGCTTCCTCCTCCTGAAACTTTCTAGCTTCTTTCTTCAATTTCACTTGTTCATCCAATATTCTTTTCTCATAGTTTTCCCTAAGCATCGACATTGCTGCCTCGTTTTCAACCAATTTGGTCTCCATCTGGATAACAGAATATTAGATTAATCAAATGGGAATCATATCCATGAATTTATATACAGATATAAAATTCTAAGATAACTTTTGACAAATAATCTCAACACAGTGAAGTCCCTTCTAGTATACCACAACAGTGCACAATAACTTTTCCAGTACTATATTGACTATTGAGACAACTGACGCTGCATCCTAAAATTCATGATGACTTATATCCTATAAACTTGTTCCTCATATTACCATGCTACATGAGTTGCTTGTTTCTTCATCTCAATCAATACAATACTTGGAGCAAAAAGAGTATACACGACAAAGCCTATGAAGATATTAGTACCACAGGTGCTAAGTAAAATCCAAAACCTATACCAAGATAAATTAGGTAATAGATACTTGTAACAAAAGCAGTAAATGGTTCTCCTGCATGTTCAAGTAAAAAACAAAACAGTAAATATGCAATAATCAAAAGACAAGATTCTCGTCGAGGGTGTGGGTGTATAATTAGGCCACCCAGGTTTCAAGTCCTCGGTGCCTATTTTCTTAATAAAATGCCACCTAGTTCCTCCCAGGTTAATCTAGTTTTTTTTTTTTTTTAAGATAAGATTCTGGGAAAAGAATTCAGGAAAGTTGGCCAACTACGAATCTGATGGCATATCTGACAAAATAGCACCACAATTCTCATGTGCCTTAAATATATGGCGAAGTGACTAAATGAATGAACAGCCATCCTTGTGATCAAAGTACTCTTATCTTCTAGCTCATGATGTCGTAAGGTAATCTGGTAGTGTACATTTTTTACATGCATACAAGATTTAGGTTGGAAAATCAGTACTAGATTGCACACCTGGCTATTTCTTCAGCGCAATTTTTTATTTCTGTGCATATGAGATTTAATGTGCAAATTCTGAAGCAGTGAGTGATAAAAAGTATAATAATTTCATAGAGTGATTATTGATGGCATACAGATGATATGGTCGACTGCAAGGCCTTCTTTTCCTGTTGAGAAGTACCAAGAAGTCCAGCGAAAACACCAGAAGCAATAACTGCAATTGCATTTAGGAGACCTGCAAGTGGATTTCTTGCTGGTTGTCCTTGCTCATTAGGCTGATGCAGTTCTTCCCGAGGCTCCTCAGGCTGAGTTACATCAGCCTTTTGAATATCTGTTCTATCTGAAAGAAGAACAATGACAGCCATTAAAGTTTTTCAACTCATAATTAGGCACGCTGATGGATGAAATATTGCACACGCCAAACGCGGCAACAGGGAGTGATGGAACCATTAATTTATCTACTTTTAACAATGGGATCATTTTGCCAAACGACCAAAACAGCTATGTTAACATTTATGATCAATTCAAACCAAAACCATACTAGGACATACCAGCATTGTGGAATCCAAAAGCAGTTTGCAAACAGAGAGGCTACCAACATGCAATTAGTCAGTACAGGGATGATTAATTGAGATCATACACTGGTTTGATGCTAATATATGCATTATTTCATAATAATACTTATCTCAAAAAATATCTGAATACCTATTACTATGGAAAATAAATATATAGAGACAATATCAATTAGATAACTTATTCTGCACTATTAATTTAGTGAACTAGAAACAAATCAAGCTATAAATGGGCATCAATAGTTCTCTATCAAATAGGGCACTAATGCCATCAGCGGCTAACCAAATTTTCTGACAACACTGCAAGTCTGCAACTATGTAAAAGACTAAGGGTGTGTTTGGTTTAAGTGGTGATCCATCCTCTTTTCACTCATTTTTTGTTTGGTTTGTGGAACCGAATGGGTTGATCCACCACCACTTTATCTCTCACAAACTACCAAATTATAAGATGCTTTGGCTTTTCTAGATACATTGTTTTTATATGTACATAGACATAGTGTATATCTAAGTACAAAGAAAAAGCTATGAATCTAGAAAAGCCAAAACATCTTACAATTTGGTATGGAGGGAGTAATTAGTATAGGCATGAGGGGATTCATTCCAACAAAATCATGGGATGAACTCATGCACCACCCATCTAGGATGGGGAGGCTACTCAAACCAAACACACGGTAAATGCCCCATCTAGGATGGGGAGGCTTACTCAAACCAAACACACGGTAAATGCTGTCATGGACTAGCTATGTATGTGGGCTAACATGGTGTCTTTGGCTGATTTACGCTATTAAATGGGTTTTATGGCTTATTACATGAAAACTAGAAGATTATTCGCTTTTCATGTGGTTGAATTTGTGGTCCAGAATAGTACCATACTACTCCGGCTTGTATATGCGTGACAGTCTGGTTGCCAATTCCATCTAATCAAGCAATTAAATGGTGCTACCTATTAATTTCAACGGACACATAGGGGTCAAAACAGGACGAAAATTCCAGTCCCCACCAATACTGTTACCATTTTTTCCCAGCCGCTTCCTGTTACTTCAGGAAAACCTGAAAATGGTTCTAAACTGGTAAGCAGCTGGCGAAAGCAGTATCGATATCGGGAGGACCCTTTTCAGGACCATTCTTGGGTTCCGTTTTTGCACCATGAAGTTCCCACCGGTATTACCGTTTACCTATACTTGAGGCGTGCACGCAAAAGCACAGTGGTTTGCCTCTCCAAACCATTGCTGGCTTATTTATAACCCCTCTCGCACATGATTACACAGGAGGAATAGAATTGGGTGGAATTGGATTATTTGCATTGAGCCTGTTGGGCAGTATATATAGAGATTGGATGACTTGAAGGCCAAGCGGAGGAGTGGTGATGTTTTTGAAGCCCCGACCGTAGGTGATGGCCACAGTCGGTGTAAGGTGACATATGGACAGAGGTGTGGAAGAGGCGCACGCGCATGCGAGAGTCACCTGGAGCGCCTTATGCTGCACTACATCACAGTCAGAGATGGTGAAGATGCCGGTGTAGTCGTCGATGTCAGGGTAGAGACGTGTGAAGACGGTGCTGAGCAACACAAAACGATCTTAGATGGGAAATACAAAAGAAACGTCGATCAATGACCGGCGAGAGAAAAACCCCAATCAACGGATCGGAAAAACTCTTTAGGGCAGCTGATCAACAGGATCGGTGATGTAAGCCTTAGGTACGGGCAGGGGCAGCACTGCCCCCAACAAAAAGATTCTCATGGACACTCTCCCTGGGGGTGCATGCAGAACTGGAAGCTTTAGGGTTTGTGGCCTAGAATTTAAACTTGACACCATGTATGGGAGGAATAGAACTGGGTGGAATTGGATTATTTGCATTGAGCCTCTTGGGCGGAATATATAGAGATTACATGACTTGTGCCAAGCCGGTATATGGGATCATACCCCAACTAACTCTATCCTAGTCGTGATATACTCTAACACTAACCATCTCCTGGCTTCCTTGTGGGAACATGAACGTGCACTGGAAAACACAAGGCAGCTGGTTGGACCTCTCTACAGCTGCTGTTGGCCCATTAACAAAATGGACAGGTGCAATAAAGAAATTGGCAATTGGCATTCACCGCTCATTGATTATACTTTATTTTTCAATTGAACCTCCTTTGCTTCTTTGTGCTGTTAAAATGGTACTTCTGATTTTTCTTATATACATGTTGTTCATATAAAGGTGCGGTCTTTTATTTCCAACGCCAGTGATACCAACATGCTATGTCGATTTAAAATTATATTGTGTGAATACAAACTAGTTTAACATTTGAGGACATCGCATCATTATGTTTTTCCAATTTCAATTATCAAGTCCTGACCATTATCGACATGCATGTTTCGAATGAATTGCTCTGTTTCCTATATCACAAAATACCACTTATGCTTTCCTGCCCGGCCTTCCTGATTCCAATTCCATTTTCAGGTAAAAATATGAAATTGGAAGTGGTTCAAGGCTTCTCCCAACCGTTTTCATCCCTACTGGCACATACATTAGTGCAACTATTGGTTCCAAGCAAATATTAATGAGACTGCACTTCTCAATCTTTACTCATGCACTAGACACATAAAAGCATCAGAGCACTGAGTGATCCATTTAAGCAAAATTCTATGCACTGTGATTCATGGCATCCCAAAGTTATGGCTATGACATGTGCTCTGCTCTATCTAGTTCATACATGGTCCAGAAAACATACCAAGACTCAACTTCATTAAGTTACTTTTTCCACAAGAAATTTAATACAATGCTTCTATGGTTGAACTAAATAGTTTGTCCTGGACATAGCTATATATCAATAGAAAATCATCATTACTGGAATACCAAATCCTACGACACGAAATATGGAGATTGTGTCCAGCTTCAGATATTATTCTTTTGCACATATAGTATATTTTTTTTTTTTCTGGAAAGTTCATAGGCCCTCCATGGACAAATGCACTGCTGACCTTAATCTACTATATAACAAAGAGTCAACGACAAGTATTTTACAACTACTATGATAAAGAGAAATATGCTAGAAAAATACAAATACGCATCCTCGCCATATCAGGTGGAACCAGGTGGGGTCATGAGTTTCCAACACCAAATGCATAGCCATTAGCCAGTATCAATACATCAAGGTCATAACTAGGATCACAGCCAGAATATAGTTAACACTAAAGAAGAGATCTACACACACCTGATTGTTCAATCCAAGATAAATTGGTAGTGTTAATGTATGACACTAATTAATACGATATGTATCTGCCCTATATATGCTTATACAGCACCAGTAACAGGCAAATACTTGACGTTTCAACCACTTTATGTGTTTAAAAATCCTTGTCATTTGATGTTTTACAATGCACATAATTTACATTTTACTCTTATCAACTATATATCTCCATGCAAGCTTTTGAAAAACTGAAAACATTACAATGCACATAATTTACGTTTTACTCTTATCAACTATATATCTCCATGCAAGCTTTTGAAAAACTGAAAACACAACTTACTCATAATAACTATGCTGATAACAGTGAGGGAATTAAAAGGGTTCCAAAGTTGCCAAACAATGGATCAGTGGTCTTGGTGACAATGAAGGTCCACTAAACGATATAAAAGGCTGCCCAGATCCAGATAATAAAGACCTAAGGTATGACACTTTTAGCGGTGTCGTGTGTTGCATGGATATTAACAAACGATGAAGGAATAGTAAGAGAAGGAAGAGCACAGTTTTACTAGGTGTAGATTCCAATAAGGTTGGCAAAGATGCCAACTTAACCTACTGGATGTTAGGAATTAACTGGTATCAAAAGGGGTGGCTCAAGGCAGTTGGGCCGCTTGGGCATAATGCAGGGGCGAAGCCAGGCAAAATCATCGTTGGGGTCGAGTGGCATGCTGAAATTATGGCTCTTTCCTAGGGCTCTGGCCTTAGCTGAAAAAAAAGTGGTTTCCCCTCACAAAACTAATAGAAATTATTATAAAACTACCACTAGACCTATTTTTTTTGCTCTAGTTCCACTACAGAAGTTGCCAAAGCTTTTTTAGAGGAGCCGGCACGAAACCTATAGCTTGCGATAATAGTATAATAAAATAACATAACATAATCCTAATAATCGATAAAATAACAATGACTATCGTGACAAATCACAATTTGATTTGGTTGCTTATTAAATTAGTCGGCGGTCTAATAATCTTTTTATATTGACAATTTGCAAGCAGCCTTACATAACATAAATCAATAACGTTTTCTGAAACAAGAAATAGGGGAAAGTTCCCTAATTTAATACGAGTAACAAAATGACATGTTTGCTTATGATTATAGACTCTGTTCGGTAAAACTTATGAGCCGGCTAATAAATTGAAACAACTAATTTTTTTGCCAAAAAAAAAAAACTATTTACAACGTAAAGCGAACACTATCAGACCTACCTCTCTACGGTACTCCCGCTGCACCTTGGAAGTAAGATTCAAATAAATATGAACTCTTGCTTTTTTTGCCTTTTTAAAATGCTTGCATTGATTAAAAATCCTGGCCCTTATATATGCATCCGATCCGTCCTTCCTATTCGGTGTTCCTGTCTCCCATCCAAGCCACCTGGGCCATTTGTGGACCCAAAGCCAGAAGGCGCACGGACGTGAGAAGCCAAGAAGCCGATGGGCGTTGGATAACTAGAACGATAATAAGTGAAGGGGATTAAATTGAACAGCTATTGATTGGGCCTGCTGCATGCGCTTTTGACTTGATCATTAACTTGTCAGTAGATAGGCTATCGGGTTGTCGGGGTCTAAAATATTTTTGATCGGGGTCATAAAAGGTGAAAAATTGCATGGTACGTGTGGTTACTGCAAGGTCGTTGGGGTCAGCCGACCCCTATGGCCTCACGTAGATTCGCCACTGCCGTAATGCCCACTCAGTCATCAAGCAAGCAGGAATGAAGGACCTCGTGGCAAACTTTGAGCTTAACGACAGGGATTGAAATCATTGACCAAATAGCACGTAGGATTGTAGGTCCAAAGTGATTATAGAGAATTAGAGACTGATGAAATCTGTTGGGTTTCTACACATCTATATTGGTCCAGAAATCAGAATGACATGTACAATTTACGCGGGAAAAACTAGCATCGCAATTGCACAGGCCATTCAGCAGTTTATTTAGAGGAGGACAACATATTAGTATCTACGAATCTCACAGATTTTATCAGATTTAACAAAACCCCCCAAAAAAATCATATCATCCTAGCAACAAGGCGTCAAGGCGAGTGTCGAAATGAGGTTTACTACCACTGACCAGTGACGAGACCAACCGACGAGCGCTGCGCCCTGGCGGCCGCCGCCGCGGCGTCGCGGAGGCGGAGGAGCGGGAGCACCGAGACGCCAACCAGGAGCACGGCCCTCCTCCGCGTGGCGTCGTCCGCCGCAGCGGGGGACCGAGCGGCGCTGGACGCCGAGGCGAAAACTGCGGTGGCCGCCCGCCCAGCGCCGCTGCCGTGGGGTAGAGGGAGAAGGACGGCTCGGGGCGGCTGCGGCCCCGGCGGCGAGAGCAGGAGGTGGTGGTAGCCCATGCCGGCGTCGTAGACGCAGAGACCAGAAAAACCCTATCACCCACCCCTCGCCGGCGCTGCTTCGCTACCTGGAGCGGGGTGGTAGTCACGTGAGCATTCGCGGCGACGGAAATGGCAGTCCGTTCTCCCTTCTGAGCTGGGATTTGGGGCTTGCCGGCTCAGGAGCAGCGAGGACTGGGGAGTGGGGAGTGGCAGGCAATGCGCAAGCTGAAAGGAAGCGGAAGCGGAGGAGAAGGTTTCGGAGAGTGTCAGGCTGTCGGGTTCTGGTTACGTGGGCTCTTCACGGGCCATGTGGGCTTTAGAAAAGGTTCGTCTTAATAGGCCTGGCCCATGGACGGGCCCAACGTTACTAGACTATCAAACGGGCCCATTCTAAACATGAGGTTTCTTTTCCTAAAAATACTACGAAAATTCCTCTACTACTCGTGTGAGAGATAAAACTATCTGTAACTATAATGCCAATTTTTTTAACTTCATTCTCCGAAACTATTTGAAATATTATATATGTCATGACGTGATTGTCCCCACATGAAACAATAAAAATTATGCTCTACAGAGTCTGCCAAACTGAAGTTTCTGCCACCAAATTCTTGTCGATCACATGTCTCCAGGAAAACATGAATCCAAATGATCCAACCTCACAAACATGAACCTGAAACAAAGAGACAAATGGTCTCAAGAGCAATAAACCATTTGATCGTACCTGTGTCTGCTCCAGCCCTGCATCATTGAGTCAGATCATTGCAAAATTTAGCTGCTAGACACGGACATCTCTGAGTGTAACACCTAGAATCACGCAATAAGCAAACCATTTTTAGATCGTACATTGTTTGTTTTTACACTGCTCCATCACATCCCCGCATGTAAAAGCATTAAATATAAATAAAAAATAACATTGAGTTTGGTTGTAAATCAGATCATTGCAAAATATTTACCTGCAAACGAAATGCACGGACATCTCTGTTTGCCGCATGTAAAAAGCATTAAATACCTAGTTGGGTTATAAATCACGAATCAATCTTTTTGCAATAATTTACCAAATAAAAACGAAGTTGGACTTTTCAATCTTTGGGCCTTACTAGGAAACAAGAGGCAGTCTTTCTTTAACATGTCTGTCATCATGCCACTTCTGCAGTAATCACCACTCCTCCAGAGCAGATACGGCAGATTTTGCAAAGCAGCTCAATGGCATTATCAAAAAATGTTGTTGCAACTTAACAGCACGCAAACATCATCATCGCTGCTCAGGAAGAAACCAAGAAACAGAACGAAAATTGGGGAACTTGCACTGCCAATAGCCTCAGGGCCAAAATTACAACGCTAAAGTCAGGCAACCTCTCCGTTCTAAAGGCCGAGAGATCATCATATCTCGGCAAATTCTAGATGGAGCCTCAGTTCTTCTAATAAAATGACCAATGCCACCGAATGTCCAAATGCTGGAATACAACTTACAAAACCAGCAAACCGATGATGGCGGCGGCGAAAACTGTGACAATCGACATTATTGATCAGCTACCCTCTGGCTGGCTCGCGGAGCATAGCGCTGAATTCAGGGGTAGTGGACGTCAACTGGTGCAGCCAGCAGAACCATCTCAGCCATGAATATGTCATCATTGAAGGAAGACGATGAGCCAGCCGAGCTGAGGGAGGACACGGCTGTGATGTTCTCTTCCTCTTCAATAAGGACTTCCTGATCCCTGCAGTTCCCGCTGCAGAATGCTGCCCTCTCACCACTGCTGGGACATTCAGCAAATTGTTCAGTGTTCTCGGTTCTTTCTATGATAATGGAACATAACAGATGAACATGATGCTATCCAAATGCTACCTGTTTTATTTACACTGAATTCTTAATGCAATGCAAAACTGATCATAAGACATCAGATTCATCAATCAGTCTATCTAGTTCAGGATGCTTGTCTACCAGTCAATGACATATTCAGATGCAAAATATATGACAAATAGCACATTCAGAAGCAAAACATATAAAAATTCCCAGAGAGAAAACACATCACAGATGAATACACTCATTAGTTTGGATTCACTATCGTCGTAACAATAACAAAAGGTTGTAGGGATCGCATCAACATACCGATAAATGCAGGAGTCATTGCCATCCAGCTTCTTCTTGCAAGAGAGGCAGGAGGAGCTCAAGAACTCCTCGCCAGGCTCGCCGTCATCGAAGCACTTGACCAGCCAGTAGGACTCTGCTCCTTCCTTGATTTCCATGGCGTCAATGCCGTCACCGTCAGACACACGAACAGTGCAGGGCTCCAGGATGCAGTCCCCAAAGATGCGAGTTGTCTTCGGGTTCGACCGTGCGCGATGATGCAGGTGTAGTCCTCCGACTGCTCCACCTCCGTCGCGGACACGGACCCGACGTACCGGCGTGGGCCGCCGATGGACGCCGGCAGGGACCCCGGCGCGGTGAACTTGCCAAGATCGGCAGGATGGCTGCTCGCGCCGGGCGGGGCGGCGCCGGGCACGACGACTTCTGGACCAGACTTCACATCCCCGTAGGACCTGCTGCACGACACCGGCTTGCGGCGGGCGACGGCGCCGGCGGCGGGCCCCACATTCCCGAGCCCCGGGGACGCGTGGGCGCAGTCTCTCGGCTGGGTGGCGAGGCGTTGCGGCAGCTTGAACGGCTGCTGCCGAGCCTGGGGCCCGAGGCCGAGCAGGCGGTTCCTGGCGCCCGCGGCGAGCTCTCGGCCTCGGCGAGGGCGGCGTCGTCGACGAGGCCACCGAGGCCGAGGCGGTGCGAGTCCCAGCTCCTGGCCCTGGGCGAGCGCGGCGAGCGGAGCAGCGAGCCGCCGAGCGCGGCGAAGGGCCTGAGGTCGAGCGGCGACGTAGGGCTGCGCGCCGCCGCCGTCGGCGAGTCGCAGTCCGGCGCGCCGGCGCCGCACCTGGGCGCCCCAAGCCCGACCAGCAGCCTGGGCATGGCGAAGAGCCGCGACGGCCTCCGTACGCCCGCGCCGGCACCGGAGCCGGAGCCGGAGCCGTCGTCCGCCGCCACCCTCCTGAGCAGCATTCTCGCGTGTGGCGTCGTCAGCCCCTGGAGAGCACGCGAGCGGGAGCGAGATCAGTCCGGCCCCCTCCCTCCTCCATCTAGAAGCGAAAAAAGCGCCAGCACGAAACGCAAAAAAAAAAAAAAAAAAAAAACCAGCGCCAGCGCCAGCCAGCACGAGCCAAGAAGCGCCGGAAACTCCACGGCGAGCGCAAGGACGAGGCGGCGCAAGAGGACAAGAAACCGGATGAGGAGGAATCCCATGGCCAACTTGCGAGCAAGAAAACAGTCAAGAAAAGTAGAGACGCCCACGCATCCCATCCCATCCCATCGTCCCACCTGATCGATCAGCTGCTCCTCCGCCCGTTGCTGTTCCCTTCCCGAATCCTCTTCCTCGTGGCTCGTCGTCCTTCTCTCTTCCTCTCTGTCTCGCTTCCCTCTCCACCGCAATGCTGGAGGGGGAGAGAGAGAGAGAGAGATGGAGACGAAGGAGGAGCGGAGGACGGGAGGAGGATATGGTGGGCCTCTGACTGTGGCGAGTGAGCGCACAGGCACTGGCACTGGCACTGGCACAGGCGCGGTAAAATGCCACTGCGTCACTGCTGCTCAATGCCTCTCGAGGTCGAGCAGCATCAGCAGCATGGCGGTTCTGCCCCTTTTTCTCTCTCTCGCTCGCTCGCTCGCTCGCTCTGTCGTGCAGCGAGCAGGCAGAAGGGAGCAGTGAGGTGACGGGTGGTGGGCTGCCGCATGCGGCTGCGCCTGCGCCTGGGATTGCTTCTGAAACACTCCTCTGCGCCCCGGCGCTCCGCCCATTCATGGCTGTCAGCCGGGGTGCAGTGCAGTGGCTTCGCTAGGCACGCTCCATAGGCCGGCGGAGCTACGTAGTAGTACGCGTATGGCTCGGCGGCCGGCGGCGTGGTGGGTGACGTTCGTTCAAGCTGCACCCATTGACCAGCACTGGGCGCTCACCCTGGCCATTCGGTTAACCGAAACCTATCGGTTCGGTTCCTCAGTTATTTGCAAAATTCGGTTAGTCGAGAACTGGGAACCGATCGGTTAGTCAAAAAAACAAGGAACCGAGGAATTTCGGTCTCGGTTAGTTCGGTTCGGTTTCGGTTAACCGAACTAACCGAGCCAGGGATTTCAGTGGGGAATCACACGGAAAAAACGAAAGAAAATGACCACGTTCAGCAGATACCCATGCTCTAGATCTGGTCCTCTACAAAGAACGGAGAGTAGTCGCAGCCCCAGATCATGGTCGGTGGGTGAGCTGCGATTCCTCTCGGTCTAGGTAGGCAGCAGCTGTGGTGGAGGCCGGGGAGGACTTCAGGCAGGCGGCGCCGATGCCGAACTCCAGGAAGGCGGCGCCAGAGGCCGATGCCGCACTCCGTGCAAAGCGGCGCCGGGTGGTCGGTGCCGCACTCTAAGCAAAGGGTGTGGGTGGCGGACTTCCAAGCAGCACAGGCGGCGGTGGCTCGAGTTGGAGGCAAGCACAGGAAGCAGCCGTGGTGACGAACTCACAAACTCCAGACAGGCGGAACGGAGGCAAACGAGTCGTCGAGCACGGGGATTAGGAAGCAGGGGCGGCGGATGGAGAGTGACCGTGCGTATGTGAAGTAGAAAGAGCTATTTGCTTGTATATATATGTAGGGTTTGCATACTTAGGCTTGGGCCAACATTTGTTGATGGGCCTCTTTCATCATTTTCGGTTCTTTCGGTTAACCGAGGTGAAGAACCGAAATAACCTGTGTAAATTCGGTTCCTAGAAAACAGGAACCGAACTGGGAACCGAATTTCTCGATTTCGGTTTCTTCGGTTTCGATTCCGGTTATTTCGGTTCGGTTCTCGGTTTTTGGTTAAATTTCCCCGGGGTGACTGGGCGCCAGTGACGGGGAGCCGGGACGGAGGCATGTTTGGACGACCACGATGGCAGCGAAACGAGTAAAGGGATGATCTGACGGTGGCTGGCCCTGCTGCGGGTGCCGCTGCCGCACTTGCAGTCCTGCACCTAGCTTAGGGCCCATATGCAGGGTGGTGTGACGATACTGGGAGAGGGGTAACTGTCGGCGAGCACGCACGGCGGGAGAACGGCGGCGCCGCCTCAGAAGAATTGCTGAAGAACAGCGAAGGCGAAGAAGAAGAGGAGTACGAATTAGTTTTTACTTGTTCGCTGTCCTCCCATCCTCCCAAACAGCGTGTCTTAAGGTTCACGATACACGGGCTCAGTCCACATAGCCGGATGGCCCAAGACAGCACACAGGCCCAAAGCGAGTAAATAGCAAAATGTAAAAGGGCTACTTCCAGGTCGTCACATTTCCCCCTCCTTAAGTTGCAACGCGCCCTCGCGGTGCTGATGAACAGGTGGACGAGGCGCCGGAGAGATATAAGATTGGAGCTCCCAGGTTGCCCAATGAGACGGGCAGTGTTGCCGCTGGATCAGCACTTCAGGCACCACCCGAGAACCCACCAGCTGAAGTCTAGTTGTGAGGACCTGTTCTGGAGGCAAACTAGAAAAAGTAGTGAGCAAGTTCAATTTAGCATCAGTTGAAACTATCACCTGGGGTGGAAGCGCTTTCTTCAATTGTGATACATGAATCACCGGGATGAATTTGACTTGAGGTCGGCAACCGTAGTTTGTATGCTACTGAGTCAACAAAGACAAGAACACATTTCCTGAGAAGGTGTTGAAATATTGAGTTCATGAGGGCTTGGAATGTAGCAGGGGCATTGGTTAGCCCAAAAGGCATGACCTAAACTCCCAATGACCATGATGAGTTTTAAAAGCTGTTTTTGACTCATCCTCAGGTAGCAACCTTATCTGATGATATCCGGACCTTATGTCAAGCTTGGTGAACCAAGATGCTCCATGCAGTTCATCCAATAATTCATCCACTATAGGCAGGGGATACTTATCTTTGACTGTTACATTGTTGAGCTGCCTATAATCAACACGTAAACGCCAAGTGCCATCTTTCTTCTTCACTAGGATAACAGTGTGAGGCAAAGGGACGTGACTTGGCCTCGATGACTCCATTGTGTAATATCTCGTTATCTGTCTTTCAATCTCATCTTTCTATGTTGGTGAATAACGGTAGGGCTTCACATTGACAGGTTTCACACCAACAATAAATGGAATGTGATGATCAAATTGGCGAGATGGTGGTAGAGAATTTAGAGATTGAAATAGACCATCATTAATGTCAATGAGTTGTTGGACAAATTGGAGGAATGGTCTCGGTGGTGACTCCTCACTAGTGGACAAAGGTGCACAACCTATGCCACACCTCCCTTTACGATTAGCCCTCTAAGCTTCCTTGTTTTGATTTTGGGGCATGCAGAGATAGAATTTTTAATTCTTTTGAGACTGATTCTTGATTCTTTATAACTGAATCTCAACAGCTTTCTCTTCCAATGGATCCACATGGGGATATAACTTTTCAACCAATCCATTCCCAATACCAGATCAAAATAAGAGATGGGCAACACCACGGCGAGTGGGGGAGAATGTATGTCCCCGAGTCCACCAAGTGAAATTAGTAACCCGCTTGTTGCTAGTAAGCTTCGCCCATTGGCCACCTTATTCTTGATACTGCTTGTACATCGAGATTTGACATTGTAATGTGCGCACGGCTGTTCACCGATGAATGTACATGAACTACCAGAGTCAATGAGGATCAGTATCTCCTTATCCTTAACTCGACTAGATAATTTGATTGTCTTTTGCCCCTGCACTCCAACTGCTGCACAATGAGAAAGATTATAGAGTTCCCCTGATTCTTCTTTACTGGATTCATCAGATGAATTGTCCTTACTGGGATCAGTTTGTATGGCTTCTAAGAATTCATCCAGCACATGCAAGGATACCTTATCAGGACATTTGTGAGCCTTTCCCCATTTCTCTCCACACTTCATGCATAGACCCAGATTTTTCCTTTGAGTTCTCAGAGTAGCCAATTTATCATCCCACTTGGGTTTGGCATCCTCCACTGCAGTTGGGTTAGGGCCAAGAATGCCAGCTTGATTAGAAGGAAATTGCCTGCCCCCTGGTCTGGAAAATTCCCTGTTGTTCCTTCTAAACACGGGTCTAGCTTGAGCTTCCAAGACAGTAGCCTGCATAAGAGCAAGGGACAAAGCCACATCAACAGTCCTAGGCTTATGTAACACAATAGCAGCTCTGATGTCAGGATTTAAGCCTTGCATGAACTTAGTGACAAAGAAAACATCATCTAAGGACCTATTATGGACTAAGACTTTGTGCATAGCTTCTTGAAACCTATCAAAGTACTCCTGCACATCAGAGGTTTGTCTAATTTGGAGCAGATCATTCATAGAGTTATGATACAAATCTCTACCAAATTTAGTTTTGACAGCTACACATAATTTTGCCCATGATATGTCAGAATGTTGAGCCTCATATGTTTGTAACCACAGAGCAGCACTACCCCTAAAATGAATGGTTGCAAATTGAGACCACAAATGCACAGGGATCTGATACATTGAGAAGTATTTCTCACAATTCTCTTTCCAAACCCTAGGATGAGTACCATCAAACTTAGGGAAAGCAGCTTTAGGCAAACGAACATCCCTTTGATACTGATGATGAACAGGTATGGCATGATTCTGAGAATTTTCACCAACTTCAAAGAAAGGGGAGGAGAAACCAGGTAACTGACCATTAGCCAGGGGCTGCTGGAGGGTGAATACCCCAGAGTCAGGCCCCTGTGGAAGTGGATCGACGCCGTGGCCCTTGGCCCGTCCCTCTTCCTCACGCGGTGTAACACCTCTGGTGTTACGTTAACCTAAACCTCCATGTCATCATCATCATTGCATGAGCATTCATGATTAGAGAACCCTAATGTCCACAATTAAAATGAGTTTATCAAATTCTAGGGTTGTTTGCGCTCTTTCATATCATATGTGTATGTGTATACCATTTAAACTTCACTCACATGCTTAATTTGGTTTAAAAAAACAACCAACTAAAACCAACCTTGGTATGTACAAGTGTTTGACTAACTTTGACTCCCACCCTGTTGGCACAAAATCTGCACCTGCGCCAAGCACCCGAAGAAGCAAAAAGCGTGACTTCAATTGGACAAACCGCACGGTTTGGAGTTCCTTGAAGCGTGCCGGTCGGTTTGACTGGCCCGACAAGGGACAAAGAAATCTGTTAAATACAAAATCGGAACGTGTCGGATGAGACCCGCATAGATTCCGTATATACGGCCCCGAAGCCACTTACGGCGACATACGGCTATAGAAGGCATGCGCCAATCATGCATACGATTCATTCGGCTAATATGAGGGTGAAAGACGTAATGCATTGATTGCCCGAACGTGCATGTATGAGAAGACATGTTTGAACAAGTGAAAGTTAACTACGAATTGAAGCATAACCAATCTCGGCAATACGGTAGGCTTCGGGATCCATGAAGAAGGAACGTTACAAATTATCACGACTAAACTAATCAAAGACACGCATCTGCCGCACGATACCCGATCCTATCAAAGTCTAAGCGTTTCTAACATGCAAGAACCAACAACATGTAACAATCTAGATTGATCCAATTGGCTACGCAAGCATACGATCTATTTATCATGATAGTAGTAAGAACATTAGAGAGCAAATAGATCTATAAAATAAGAAGCCGAAACCGATCAAATCTAGATTGGGCAAAGGAGTGTTACAAATAAATAAAATATTAAAGTCATGCAACACGTGATAACTTAATGAATCTACTAGATCTTGCCAAATCTAATAGAGCCGATAACTAATCCTTGAGCGATCCTAGCTTTGCCGCGCGACTCACGATCTAACCAAGAATCGATAACTATCTTGCCTCGCTAAGCTATCAAGCGGGCGTCCGCCGCACGGCCATCTAGTCGAGATAGACAAAGCATAAGCAAAGACTTCTTGATCGTCAAGTAGGCGCTGCCGCACGGCCATCCCATCGAGACGAACAAGACTACTTGCATCAAGATCTAAATCCACCGCATGATACTAGACATGATAGCAAGGTTGCCGGAACTTACGGAGGTCGACGGATCGATTGGCTCCTCTCGAAGAACTTCGACGACACGACAAAAGGGACTCTCGAACGTGGCACGGGGCCGGTTGTATTGATTTTATTGTGTATATTTTTTACAATGGTCGAGGTCTATATTTATACCTGGACATAACATGAATCCTAAGAGATTACGACGTACACAATATGTTAAAGGTAACTCAAAAGTATGGCGAGACTCTTGCTATAATTCTCCTCGAGTCCTTGATCATCGCTTTTCTCCTTCTATTCGGCTTCTTGCTTGCCACCTTTAAACTTCCCGAATGGAGCCACCGTCTTCAAAGATAGCCGACCGCACCAATGCTTGCCGAATTACCCGAGTCAATTGCACATACGCTTGCCGAATAGCTCAAAGTTAGCCAACCGCACGCCCATTTGCCGAACGCGTTGGATTTACGCTTTCTCATAGATTTTACCGAATCGGCCCACCTGTCATTGGTCTTTACCAAAATCCGGTGTTAACACATGCCCCCTCAATTTCGGGATAAAAGTGATTTTGTTCCGAAATTGAACACGTTCTCTCTTCTCATCTAGGTCAACACTTTTCTCAAATCCGCGGCCGCCATTCAAAAACCGATTCTTCCTCGTTCCAGATTCGAGCTTACTTCCAATCCCCAATGGTAACCCTTGATGGAGTTCCGCAGGTATCTTCGATTCTTTTCATGTATTCGGCAATTTCTTTCCTTGGTTTTTCTCTTTTTACGATTCTTTTCGGCCGTTCCACTCTTCTCGAAGGAATATAAGGATGAAATTTTGATTCCTTATGCTTTGCGAACCCCGATTCGTACTTCACGGGTTCGATGGGAGATCCCAATCCAATCGAATTTGTGGAGAAAGAAACTTTGAGGATCCCCTTCAAATCCGGAGTAGTTTCCCGAACCGATGGCCAAACACTTTCAAAACCCGGCCTTTCCCTCCGATTTACGGATGGCGGAAGTGGTACCAAAGGATCTTTGAACAAGAGCGGCGATCCACTGGGACTCCCGGGATATCCGGCATTGCTTGGAGTTATCTCTTTCGGGAACACTTCGAATGATTCTCTTTTGATAGCAGCTTCCCACTTCTGTCCGATGCTACTAATTCTTCCATCTTCGGCCATGGCCCGATGTCTTTTACTTTGGCCGACGTTTTCATGATGACAGGGCCTCAATGTAACGGAGCCGGCATACCCTTCTAAATACAAGTACAGCGAAACGAGGAAAGCGATCAAATCGGGAAGCGGGTGGACCAAATATATCCGCACTTACATGTCCACGGGATACATTGACAACAAGGAATATAAAGCTTTCCCCGAACATGTGGCTCTGCGGGTTTGTTTTCTGTGGCAAATCCAATGAGCCAACTCTCAATCACATGGTGATGGCCGAGGAGCCGGCTGCGGGAACTTTAATTCCTCCGGGCAAATATCTTTCTGGGAGCTGTCTATCACATGATGCATCGGATCATTGTTCGAGATCGTCAACATGGGGAAATTCATTGTGTAAATGGTCCCCGGTGGTTTGTGCGGATGTGGCTACAATTGTACATGCACCGATAGTCTCCGTGAACCTTAACACTTTGGGTTTTCCTTCCATCAATGATGATGAGGACGGCCAAATGAAAGAAGAAGGCACATCAAACTTATGGAGAAGCGGCCAGTGCCATCACCATTGATATAGATCTTGGCCATCTATTCAAGCTATTCTTTAAGGGCTTCAATCATGTGATATGGCTCCTTTATAGAGAAAGTGACACTTTGACTCGCCCTTGCAAATTCAGCTATGAGTCCGGCTCGAGCATGGGTTGCTACAAAGATCTTTAATTCTTTCATTAAGCCCCGTGTTTTGCCGGCCAGAGGTTTCACCATGGGAGATTGCTTGAATCCATCTTATGAATTTTATAACCCAAATATGTCGACCCGTCAAATTAGGTTGTGGGCAAGCCGCCCCCAAGACTGTTTTTTCTCAACCGTCATAAGGCCCGAGAGAGAATAGGAGATGAAATGGAGGCCAAAAGGGTTTTTGAGCTTGGATGGGATCTGCGCGGAATTCATGCCCTTACCTTTGGGATTAATAGAAGCTGCTCATCCTTTGTTTTCCTCTTGGTGGCAAGAGTGGCGTGCCCATATTTTTAACATATCGAGTGCACCCTTTGTGTCAAGATTTGTATGCTCAATTTGATTCTCGACAAAGTGAGGTAACTTTCTTCATACTCACAATTACCTTTTTTCCCGACTTTGTTTTAAATTTCAGTATTGTCTGTTTTTTGCGGGATCCCGAGCCTACCCCTCCTTCACAAGTAGTCCAATATTACCAAGCCGGACCTATCCCCGCCTTAGGTTTTAATGCTCCATCCCCGGCAACCCTCATGAAAACACCGGTAACTGCAGGTGCGGCTTCTTCGAAAGGAGAAGGCAAGAGGAAAGCTATTACTGGATCAAGCGAGAGATGTTAATGTGCCCGGAAGAACAAGATCCAAGAAGGCTAAGCTCTCTCCCAAGGTATACTCTTGGTCGGTTTTTGTTCTGAACCATGATGGGGCTTATTTTACTTATTATATATTTTCTTTCGACCAATTCGTCGTCTTCAAAATCAGCCAATGCGTTGAGAATTACCAAACATCTTCTCGGGCTCTGAAGATGTTGAAACCCAAGAGGAAGATGCAGAAATTCAAGAGTCCACTGGCCATACAGGTGATTACCTTCTTAATTTGTTCCCCTTTTGCACCAAATGAACTGATTTTGCTACTTGATACTCGAGAAGCGGATCATTCCTTGGATAAAATGGCGTAAGAATCTCCTCCTCATGCTTCTATTGATAGTGCAGAAATTCATGAAGCTATTGGTCATATTGGTAATAATGTTTTCTACATATTTTCTTTTCTTTCTTCTGCCAAGGTTTATCTACTGCACTTTGCATCTCATTACTTATTTTCAGATGACATCTTGGATGACATAGCAGAAGGATCTTCCCCTCGTCGGGCTTCAAGTTCATCTTCTCTGGGCATCCAAATAAGCCCTCAATCAAGCCAGGACAGGAATCAGCCTGAAGAAGCTTCTGTACAAAAGGTAATACTTTATTTTATTGATCTCTCAAATAATTCTAATCAATCGGCTAATGGTTCTCCTTCTTAAAGGATGATGCTAAGCCGATCGTCAGCCTACTCTTTCACCATTGAAGAGTACATTAATGAGGGTGGTGAAGAAGCTACTTCTCAGCAGAGGTTATCAGCAGAGAACCAAGCTCGGCTAAAGGAGATATCCCTCTTACTGGCCAAAGATATAAATGCTCTTGTTCAAGATGCAGACCAGATAAGAGAACTGGTTGAGCTTATTGACCAAGATATCCCTCCAACTCTCAAGGTCTCTCTAGAATCTGCAACTCATCTTGATGATCACCTTGGCAAGGTCGGGAGAGCAAACAGAACATAGCCTCTAGAGCCGCTCTGCTTGAGAATGATAATCTGACGAAAAAGCATCAAGTTAAAGAACGCACTCTCGGATCCAGTCTGCTAAGCGTCTTTGGTAACTCGGAACCTGAATTGGTGGCTATGGAGGAGGAAAAGGCCAGGTTGGAAGCTCAATTGGCTCAATTGAATGTGAGAATCCAATCTCACAAAGATAAAATTGCCACCTTGCCGAACTCTATAGATGCGGCCAAAACAAAGATATCATCTGTCATCAAGGAGCATCGCAGATCAAAACCAAAGCTTACGTAATCCGAGTTCGAGGACGATGACAAGAAGGTGCTAGAAGAAGTCACCGAATTAGAGATGATGTCATAGACGCAATCAAACTGTTCTTAAACGAGTAAAACATTCGGCTTGTAACACACTTTGTGATTTTTAAACAATTGTATTCCTTGTTGTGTTTTGGTCTTTTCCATTCTTGTCTGACTGATGACATAGCCGAATGTTTTTAAGCTTCCCGAATAGACAAACGGCCATCATTCTGGATTTCCCGATCGGAGGATTAGCCGATTCCTCCGAACCGTCGTTTTTCGATTTAGCCGAGCTTGGCCCAGTCCGTAACGGCCCAAAAGAGAAGTAAACCCTACTTTGTCGTTTGGTATACTCCGAGTCGTGCGCCACGAACTCCATTTTGGCCTATAAATAAAGCCCTCTTCCGGCTTCCACCACCATCGCCGGTTAGTATTCATCATCATCTTCTCATCTTCTCGCCGAAACCTTTAGGAAGAAAACCCCACCTCCAAATCACCAATGTCGAGCGCCGGTGACCATGGGAAGCGTCTGCGGAGGGAGAAGCAGAGGGGAGTAGGGCGCGACGCCGGCGCCCATGGGTAAAATCAATCTGTCATCTTCGTGTGTTCTTGCTCACTGCTCATTCTTCTAACCCTTCGGTTCTTCCTCTTCCTCGGGCCGCGAGTCATCACGGGGCAATACCACCTGCTGCCCCCAATGGTGGTGACTCAACCGGCACCTCCACCAACCGGTGTCTGTTGCCGGTTCTTCGAGTTCGTCGAGCTCTTCTGAGTCCGACAACTCATACAACGCCAACCCTTTGGGGTCCGGGCGGAATCGAGGGCGAGGACCCTTTGTACACTCATGAGGAGGCGCTCCGGTTCCGCAAGGAAAGGGATGAAGCCCGGACCGAGCCGGGCGACGTCTCCAAGCAGTTCGGCATTGCGCAAGCCGAATGGGAGGATCGGCGCAAGCGTTCTGCGACGCCATCACCGGGTTCGGTATCCTCACATAGATTTCTTTTTCTCTCAATCCTCTTCGCTGTATCGATTAACTTTTCATCTTTCAAAGACTCTCTGCGGAGAACGATCGGTTGAAGGCAAAGAAGCGACCCTAAGCGGCCGACAAGGTGAATGCCCAGGGGAGAAACTCCCGAGGCACGCCTGGATGCCATGGATGGCCGTGTTGATCGGCCGTCATCCAAGGTGTCCACCTTGGCGTGTCCCTCGGCCTAGCAAATGATGTCCTCTCGCACCAATGAGGACTATTCTGTTCAGCCGTTGGCTTTGCGGGGAGGTCATCCTCATGAGGTGGAGGACATCGAGGAGCAGCTGGAGCTCTACGGGGACCATGCTACTGCCCTTGCCGAATCCACCAATCCCCAATCTGTTCTTAATAAGTTGTTCCAGGGAGTAGTTTGTAACTAGGGATTGATCTGTGAATAATGAAATCATTTTCCGAGAATGTGTCTTGTTTATGATCTTGTGTTGATTGCCAAATGAATGTCTTCGGTGTCCTCTCGATTCGAAGCAGTTCTTGAGTGATTTTTCCGAATGCGGTGACATCACTTTAGTCGATTAGATCTTAGTCTTACGCCACAAACGATTTGGACGAGTCACCGAGCGGTGTCATTCAGGATCTCATCTTTCTCTTTTCCCGATAAACCAACCAGGTCGAGAATGTTGAAGCCAACATAAGATCATTCAGTTATATCTTGAACTGAAGGCGTCTTAATCGTATCGGCTATTTACCAACTTCATATATTTTCACTAAAGGCGATGTTATCTCATCGGCTGTCTAATTCAAATTCTCTTTACGAACCAACCCGATCTTTGGGGTAATATTTTTTAAGATATCGTCCGTTGATAGCTCTGGTAAATTCTTCCCCAAACAAAGTCTTCAAAATATATGCATTGCCAGCACGTATTTTTCTACCCGAAAGGGCCCTTCCCAATTTGGAGACCACTTGCCGAATGCCCTGTCTTTCGACCCAATCGGCAGTATAGTTTTCCAAACCAGGTCACCTTCCAAGAATTGCTTTTCTCTAACTTTCTTGTTATAATACCGGGCAACACGTATTTTATTCTTCTCAATATTTTCCAATGCTTTGAGACGAATAAAATGTAAATCTTCCAATTCATCTATCATCAAATTTGTATAATCTTCTTCTTCCAAATCTTTTTTGCAACATAACTCTTCTTGAACCCGATTGCAATTCCCATGGTAAGACAAAGATGATGCCCGTAAACCAGTTCATAAGGAGACGTTCGAGTTGACCCATGACAAGCCATCCGATAAGCCCACAATGCTTCATTGAGAACCGAATGCCATCTCTTCGGTTTCTCATTAATCTTCTTTTGAATGATCTTGATCATAATCTTATTGGATGCTTCGCTTGCCCATTGGCTTGTGCATAATAAGGAGAAGAATTATACAACTTGATCCCCATGTCTTTGGCAAAGTCGCAAAATTCGAAGAAGTAAACTGGGTTCCTTGATCGCTTGTTATAGTTTGAGGGATCCCAAACCTATAAATTATATGCTCTTTAACGAAACTGATCATATTTTCTGACGTGACTTTCTTCAACGGAATAGCTTCGACCCACTTGGTAAAATAATCCGTGGCCAAGAGCACAAACTTATGTCCTTTGCTAGAAGGAGGATGTATCGACCAATTAAATCTATGCCCCATCCTCTAAATGGCCAAGGTTTGATTATTGGGTTCATAACAGAATCTTTGGAGCCTTTTGAATATTGCCAAATTTTTTGACAATCATGACATCCTTTATAATAGTCGAAGCAATCTTCCAGCATAGTTGGCCAAAAATAACCAGTTCTCCGAATTATCCATTTCATTCGGTAAGCTGATTGATGTGCACCACATAATCCTTCATGCACTTCATACATCACCTTTCTGGCCTCTTCTTGGCTTAGACACTTGAGCAATACTCCATCTATAGATTTGTAATACAAGTGATCATTGAGAAGGACGAACTTAAGGGCTTTGTACCTGAGCTTCCGGGTAACTTTTTGCGATGGATCCTTCAGATATTTGATGACTTCATGCCTCCAATCGCCAACCACCTGCTCAGCATCCGGAATGTTCTCCCCTATAGTGAAGACTTCTTGACTTTCACGATATCCAGAAGCAATTTGGGCCAACCTATTTGCTTCTTCATTATGCCCCCTAGGGATATGATGCAAGGTTGCTACCCGAAAGCTTTTTAAAAGTTCCCGGCATTCCTCATAGTATTCTCTTAGCGCGTCATTCTTACACTCATATTGGCCAATCAACTGGTTGATCACCACTCGAGTCTCCAAAGATTTCAACAAAGAACGGCTTTTATTTCTATGAGAAGCCGAAGCCCTCTAAGCAATGCTTCATACTCTGCTTGATTGTTAGTCACATGAAATTCAATGGGAATAGCATACTCAAAAGTTATTCCCTGTGGAGAAACTAACAGAATGCCAGCGCCCCCACCTTTGCTGCAGGATGAACCATCGAAAAATAGAGTCCAAGGTACAATGCCTACTATACTGGTGCTAAGGTCATGATGTTGCGTAATAAAATCAGCAATAATTTGACCCTTCACTTTGCTTTTTGCCGATTCGTATTTTAAATCAAATTCGACAAAGCTAAAATCCATTTGCCAATTCTTCCATTTAAAATTGGCATTGACAACATATGCTTGATCACATCATGACTTGAAATAATCACGCATTCGGCTTTTAATAAATAATGCCGAAGCTTAGTACATGAGTAATACACACATAAGCACAATTTTTCCATAGCCGAATATCTTGTCTCTGGGTCTAACAGCTTTCGGCTAAGATAAGCTATGACTCGCTCCTTCCCTTCATACTCTTGCATGAGGGCCGATCCTATCGTTAGGGTATCGGCCGCCACGCATAACTTGAAAGGCTTGTTAAGTTGTGGAGGTACCAAAACCGGTGGTGCCTTCATGTATTCTTTAATTTCATCAAAAGCCTTTTGTTGCACGTCACCCCATACAAATTCTTGATTCCTCTTGAGCTTTAATAATGGAGAAAAGGGCAAGATTCTCTCTGATAAATTAGAAATGAACCTTCTTACGAAATTGATCTTGCCGAGCAGGGACTGTAATTCTGTGAGATTAGTTGGGGAAACAACTTTATCTATTGCCTCCATGCTCTTTTTTTCCAACTTCAATTCCTCCTTTATGAATAAGGAATCCCAAGAACTCACCAAATGACACTCAGAAAGCACATTTGTTTGGATTCATCTTCAAACCATGTTTTCTAGTGCATTCCAAAGTTCTTCTTAGATCAGCTAAGTGTTTCTCATAGTCTTTAGATTTGACTACTACGTCATCACTTTGTAGATCTCCACAATTTTGCCGATCAACTCATGAAATATGTAATTCATGGCTCTTTGATAAGTTGCAGCGGCATTCTTCAATCCAAACGTCATTACAATCCATTCAAATAAACCAATGTGGCCAGGGCATCTAAAAGCCGTTTTTGAAATATCTTCTATTGCCATGAAGATCTGATTATAGCCAGCATTACCATCCATAAAACTAATGACTTCATACCCTACCTGCTGCGTCTACTAACAAATCGGTAATTGGCATCGGATACCCATCCATTGGAGTGGCCTTGTTAAGATCTCTGAAGTCTATACAAACTCTCATCTTCCCATTCTTCTTGTAAACAGGAACTATATTCGAAATCCAATCTGCGTACACTGCATCCCGAATGAAGTTTGCTTCCAATAGCCTTTCAATCTCCTTCTTCACATCGGCCAATTACCTCTTCTTTATAGATCTTCCTCGGAGGTTGTTTATAGGGTCGATACCCCGACTTAATAGGTAATCGATGTTTAACAATAGAACGATCTAGCCCAGACATCATCTCTCGTATAATCCCAAGCAAAGCAATCTTTAAACTCCTTAAGAAGATTTACTAATTGTTTTCTATATTCTGGATTCAGATTTGCACTAATGTACATCGGCCTTGATTTGGAATCATCGCCAACATTTATTTCTTCTAATTTGTCGGCCGACATAAAAACCGTGTCCCAACTTTCCTTTGTTGCCATCGATTGGGTTACCCATCAAAAATTGTTGCTTCGAGCCGATTGCTTGGATCGGCCGTTGATCCTTGTTGAATACATTAACAGACCTTCTTTCCAAACTTTGCCGAGAAACAATCAACACCATCATATTCCCAAAGTAAGCTGGCTCCGAAGCAGCCCACACTTACCGAATCATCGGCATGTATGATCTCCACGCCATCTCCTATCCATTGAATAAGGATTTGGTGCATGGTTGAAGGAATACAGCAATTAGCATGAATCCGCCTCTCCCAAGAAGCAAACCAGATGCCCCCTTGCCGTCAATGACGAAGAACGTGGTGATCGTGGTTTTAGACCCAATCATCAACTCAACATGCACAGCTCCTCGAGTGTCAGAAGGATTGCCAGCAAAGTCTCTAAGGATCATGTCGGTTTTAAGCAAATCTTCATCCGTCATCCCGAGCTTTCTAAACGTGGAATATGGCATTATATTGATAGCAGCTCCTCCATCAACAAACATCTTGGTCAGAGGCTTCCCATTGACGTATCCTTTCACGTAAAGCGGTTTCAAGTGACGATGTTTGGCCGGCTTGTCAAAAGTTGCTTGTCGTGTTAGTATAAGCTGAGCCATTAGATCCTGAAACTCACTTTCATCGAAATCAGAGTAAATCTCCTCTTGTACTTCTTGATTGTCGAGCTATGAATTCTCGATGGGAGGAAGAAAGCCATGCATGCATCACCTGAAGGACCCTTCTCATCGTATTTCTTCTTTGGGCGCCATTCCTTCTTCTCTTCTGCAGCAGCCTGCTCCAGCTCTCTATTTCTCAACCGCTGCACCCTTCTCTTCTGACTTTTCCTCAACCCTGGAGGGCACCATTGCCCTTTCTGCCATCTATATCCATGAGTATTTCCTTCCTCATCGTACTCTTCGGGATGAACCCAATGCTGATCCGCGAATCTCTTCCTCTGATGATCAAAGTCATTTAATTTTATACGCCGATCGTCCTCAGGAAATTGAACTCCAAGTCTTTCATGGACTGGTCGGCGGTTGACTCGAGACTGCCTGTAGCCATAATACTGATCACTGCATTCTGGGCAATTGTTTCTAGCAGGCAGCTTCAAGCCTTCATTCCAACAATGCTTAAAGAATGAACAACCCCAATGAGACTGTTCTAGTTCCCTCATGTGTTCTTCTTGTTCTCGGTGGTACATCTCTTCTTCATATCTCCACCGTTCTTCTAAGAACTTTTGTTCTTCATAATATTCTTGCTCTTGCTGCCTCTGCCATTTATTCAGCAAGATTCGTGATGTCACCCTTGGCCTGGATGTTTCACCTCTTTTGGTTCGGCTATTTTTGAACCGAACTTTCTCTTTCAATTCTTCAGCAGTAATCTGTCGGTTGGGGTCTACAAGTACCATTTTTCTGAGCTCTTTCTCGATGTCAACACTTTCATCTTTCCCTTGCCTTTAGGGTCATCTGCAGAGACCATTCCGACAGAAAAGAAATCATGTTCTCGAGGGAAAGGTTTGCCATCAATCTTCATCTTGCCATCAAATTTCAGATGTCCCTCCCGAATTGCCTTCTCGAATCCGAACTCGAACACTCGGCAATCATTGATGGAGTGAGAATTAGTGTTATGATAACCACAATATCTCTTATCTTTCACCCCTTCGGGCGTAGCATGGGATGTCCCTCTCGGTAGCTTGATGCGTCCTTCCCTCACCAACAGATCAAAAAGTTTATCTGATTTGGACACATCAAAATCATAAGTCCCTTTCTGTTGTTTCAGCCACCGCTGACTTACTTGGGTAGGCTCTTTGTCCCAAGTCAACTCGGCTGCAGCTATTTCATCTTCATCCTCATACTCGCTTGCTTCTTCCAGAAACTCGATACATTTCACTAGCAACATTACCCTTCGATAGCGGTTATCCCTTCAAACCCCCGAGCCTGATTACTCATGACAGCTAATCTCCGAGCGAGTTGACCGAGATCATCAAATTCCATGCCGAACAGCTTTCTCCCCGACATTCGGCAAAGATCCCTCGCTATTGCTATTCCAGTAATCGATCGTCTGTAAATTCAAGGAGAAGCAAAGACTCTTAGTTTCTCCGAATCTGCGAAGATATTCTTGTGGTGTCTCATTAGCTTTCTCGCCTTTAAACCGGTAAGGTCTACCAGCTTTCTTTCAAGAGTTCCGTGAAGAAATAAGCATGAAACTGCTGTTCAAGTTCTGCCCCAAGTACCAATAGAATCACCGGTAGAGAAGTAAACCAGGTGAAAGCTGGGCCTGTGAGAGACAATGGAAAATACCGAATCCTCCAAGCTTCGTCTGTGGACGCCTCCCCAAGCCAGATCGGGTATCGGGCTAATATGCTCTGTGGTACTTGTATCATCCCCGACCAGAAAATTTGGTTAAGTCCGTTGGTGGCTTCACCCTTTGCCGGTAGTGCAACCCCGTTATACCATTCTCGGGTACGCAGACTTGTATGAATAGGATTGATTCTTTGGCTTTAGGCCGAACTGATGTTGCATCATATCAGCCATCCTCTCGCATGATTATGTCAATGTCTCGTCTTCGGAGTTCCACGTGCCTCGCCTCCGGATGGCATCCATGTTGCACTTCTATATCCCGGATTCGGTAGAGCATCTAGAGCAAGATAGTCGGTGAACTCATGATATCCATCCCCATACATGTTCCTTTGTAACCTGTTTGATGCTTGAGATATCTTGTATGCGATTGCGGTACTCTTTCAATAGTGCCAAACGTCACTTGGCCATAAGTAGGAGGTGGTTGCTTTTCATGAGTCTCTACTTCATCTTTGTTAATCCCAGATGTTCCTTCATCTTCGGTTTGCTTCTCTCGATACTTTGGAATGTTGAAAAGCACTGGTCCACGAATTGGTCCCACACCCTCTTCAAAATACTTATCGCCAGCTTTGGCCGAAGGTATTAGCCATGATTACTCGGAAAGTATTTAGAAAGGCCGTGTTGTGGTTCCCGATGGTATCTCGCCAAGGCTTTATGGACCAAATCGATACCTTTTTGAGCTTCTTCCTCTTCGTAGCAATCGCTTGATGTGCAAGAAGAACCCTTGGCAATGACTGCTTCAAAAAACCTTGTTGCTCTTGTTCTTGGAGAAAGACATTAAGCATTTATGCTTGTATTGCTCGCATGCTTGCTCCACTTGTAGCTCTCAATGGGTCTCGGCAATTCATCCAGCGTCACGTCCGAACATGATTGTTATTGACGTCCGACATCTTGAATCGAGATGGTCCCACCGGGGCGTGCCAAAAAGTGTGTTGGCACAAAATCTGCACCCGCGCCAAGCACACAAAGAAGTTTAAAAAGCGTGACTTCAATTGGACAAACGCACGGTTTGGAGTTCCTGAGCGTGCCGGTCGGTTTGACCTGAAAACCGACAAGGGACAAAGAAACTGTTAAATACAAAATCGAACGTGTCGGATGAGACCGCACAGCCCGTATATACGGCCCTGAAGCCACTTACGACGACATACAGCTATAGAAGCTGTCTGCCAATCATGCATACGATTCATTCGGCTAATATGAGGGTGAAAGACGTAATGCATTGATTGCCGAACGTGCATGTATGAGAAGACATGTTTGAACAAGTGAAAGTTAACTACGAATTGAAGCATAACCAAGCTCGGCAATACAAATTTACTCGGGATCCATGAAGAAGGAACGCACAAATTATCACGACTAAACTAATCAAAGACCTGCATCTGCCGCACGATACCCGATCCTATCAAAGTCTAAGCGTTTCTAACATGCAAGAACCCGCAACATGTAACAATCTAGATTGATCCAATTCGGCTACGCAAGCATACGATCTATTTATCATGATAGTAGTAAGAACATTAGAGAGCAAATAGATCTATAAAATAAGAAGCCGAAACCGATCAAATCTAGATTGGGCAAAGGAGTGTTACAAATAAATAAAATATTAAAGTCATGCAACACGTGATAACTTAATGAATCTACTAGATCTTGCCAAATCTAATAGAGCCGATAACTAATCCTTGAGCCAGATCCTAGCCTGCCGCGCGACTCACGATCTAACCAAGAATCGATAACTATCTTGCCTCGCTAAGCTATCAAGCGGACGCCTGCCACACGGCCATCTAGTCGAGATAGACAAAGCATAAGCAAAGACTTCTTGATCGTCAAGTAGACGCCTGCCGCACGGCCATCCCATCGAGACGAACAAGACTACTTGCATCAAGATATAAATCCACCGCATGATACTAGACATGATAGCAAGGTTGCCGGAACTTACGGAGGTCGACGGATCGATTGGCTCCTCTCGAAGAACTCGACGACACGACAAAAGGGACTCGAAACGTGGCACGGGGCCGGTTGTATTGATTTTATTGTGTATATTTTTTACAATGGTCGAGGTCTATATTTATACCCTGGACATAACATGAATCCTAAGAGATTACGACGTACACAATATGTTAAAGGTAACTCAAAAGTATGGCGAGACTCTTGCTATAATTCTCCTCGGAGTCCTTGATCATCGCTTTTCTCCTTCTATTCGGCTTCTTGCTTGCCACCTTTCGCTTCCCAAATGGAGCCACTGTCTTCAAAGATAGCCGACCGCACCAATGCTTGCCGAATTACCCGTGAGTCAATTGCACATACGCTTGCCGAATAGCTCAAAGTTAGCCAACCGCGCACGCCCATTTGCCGAACGCGTTGGATTTCTCGCTTTCTCATAGATTTTACCGAATCGCCCACCTGTCATTGGTCTTTACCAAAATCCAGTGTTAACACACCCCAACCATATTTTATAAGTCAAATGATACAAAAGCAAGAATCAAAAATTGAATTTGGAATCCGAATCCCAAACCCTAACCCTAGTGGGTTAAGTATTGGATTTGAATTTCAAGTTCAATTTTGAGGAGCTAACCATAATTAATTTTGCAAATAAAAGTTACCAAACTTTGGTACCATTTCAAAGTATGAACTTTGTACTTTGAAAATGTGCCATTGGTTGGATTTCAAAAAATACCACAACACTATTAATTAATTGCCCAAAGATTCAATTTGAAAATCCTTTCCAAAAGCTTGAAATTCAAGTGTGTTTTTGCCTCCTTCAATTTTATCTCAAAATATTCAAAATTTGGGAAAACTTAAAAATACAGTTTGTGCATCTCTTTGAGCTCTACAACTTTGGTAAATAAAGTTTTTCAAGTTTTTGAATAAAATTTGGAGTAATTTCAAAAGTTCTTTAAATTGGGAATTGTCCCCTTTTTTATTTTAAACTCAAATTCAAAAATTATTCAGTTTCATGAAAAACTTTCTAAATGAAAGTTGTAGGTCTTGAAAAAATGGAATAACTTTTATTTTTGAGATTTTCATCTTTTATTCAAAGTTTGAAAGTAATTTTGAAATCCTTAAAGTTAGGGTTTTGCCCTCTTTTCAAATTTGAAATATAAATTCAAAATCTATTTGGAATTTGACAAAACTTGCTTAATGAAAGTTGTAGAGCACAAAATTTTGAGTAATCTGTATTTTGGGAATTTTTCAACTTCTATTCAAAATCTGGGAGTAATTTTGAAAAAGGAGAAAGAAAATATCTCTGCTACAGTGTTGCACGGGGGGGACACCTTGCCTCCCGCCCATGCCGTGAGTCACCACCGGCCGCCGTGGCAATTCGCGCGCCTTCCCTAGTTTCCCGCGACACCAACCAGCTAGAACTCGTCGTGAAGGTCCTAGCCACCTCCTCGACCTTCTCCTTGTCCTATAAAAGCAGCTGCCGTCGTCGTTCTTCCTTTTCTTCCTCCGCCACCGCCGTTGCACCGTCTCTGCTCGCCGGCAAAAATTCACTCACCTCGCTCCACTGCCATCCCCGATTGCTTGCAACAGCCCCGCCAGCTTCTTGCGCACCCGCTGAGCCACTAGTCACGCTACAAGATCACCTGTATCGTCTGGACACCATCGTCTTCCCCAACTCCGACCGACTGCCGCAGCCGTAAGCATTTTACCTGGTCATAGCACCTCTGTACCTAGCAAGTTGATCTTTCACCCGTCTTGGCTTCGCCGTTCTTCACTGATCACCATCGATCCATCCTTTTCCTCAGCCGTAGCCCCAACGAGCAGGAACGCCGTTGCAACCGTGAGTCCGCGCCACCGCAACCGCCGTCGCCATCGATTTCCTTCCTCCCGTTCATTTCAATCTCGCCGTCACCCTATTTTGAAGTCTCGGTGGGCCCCTAGAGATGACCTTGCCCTCAATTTTTTGCTCTAGTGCTTTGTATCGGCCGGAACGCCACCGCTCCGACGAGCTCCGCCTTGTCGAGCCGCCATGGCCATGGATGCACGCGCTCCGATGATGGACAGGGGCATGTTATATCTTGTCGTGCTCGAGGAAGAGAAGAGAATCGGCTGGGGTAACTCTCGTTGTTGGCAGGGTCGTCGTTGGCGGGAGCAGCCGCCGGTCACCGCCGCCGTTCGTTCGAACGGAGAGAAAAGAGAGGGAGGAGAAGAAACTGACACGCGGGGCCGGTTGTCAGTGAGAGAGAGGAAGGCGCAGCAGGCCGCGCGCCCGCGCGCGCGAGAGCCGTGCCAAGCAGGCCATTTGGGCCGCACAGTGGCCCACGAAGGAAGAGTTTTGTTTTTCTTTTTCTTTATTTGTTTTTAAATGCTGATTTTATATTTTCATAATGATTTATTTTGGGCAACAAAAAAATAGAACAAAAATATTTATGTGATCCCTGTGATGTGCTCTTTTCAGGAAAAATACTAACTTTGGTTTTCCAATAAATTTTATTTATGATAAAAATTGCTCCTTTAATTGATAAATGTAAATTCCATGATTTTTGAAAATTAAAATATAATTCCAAAAATCATGAAATTTGTTTTATGTGCTAATTAGATCATAATGATCTTAATTATGAAGTTTGATCCTGTTTTGACTAATTTTTTGTTTTATGTTTAATTAATACCTTAGTTGATTAATATTTAATTAGTTAATCCCTTGATTAATTAGGGTTTAATTAATCTCTAGTTAGCAAGTTAATTAAGTGGCTTTCAACAAATGTAAAAAATGGTTAATAAATTAGTAATTAACCTTAATCACTATTAGTGTTGCTTGATTTTGGGATTGAGTGATGACCCTAGATCATTAACCCTAATGACCTTCGGCATTTTATGTTGATTGCGTATCGTTAGTCCGTTGTCGTCGACGCTAGCTATGTTTCCGTAGTGCAACCTTACCATGAAGAAAAGTTGTACTCAAGATAGACTAGTGGTCGTTGCATCACTATCACATGGTCCTTTTATTACTGCATTATAATTATGCATCTCAATCGTGTAGTTGTGTCGTCTGAGGAAGGAGTTGATCCAACTCCTACTTCTGAAGAAGGTGTTCAGTGTGAAGAGGTTAGATCCGATCTCGGTGATTGGGTAGCTAGCCTCACTTCGTCGAACCCCAAGGCAAGCCCCGGATGCATTTAACCACCTCCTTGTATTTCGAAAAGCTTTTACATTGTATGTTTATGATATGATGCATTAAGTATTAGGAGTTATGTGCTATCCTACTTTGATGCATTTACCGTACCTTGATATATTACCCTGAAAACCTGTTTTGATTTCGAAAATACTTAGTATATGCTTAGTCTTGCTGATAGCATAGGCTTTACAAATAAAATATTTTTAAAAGTTGATAACAACATTCTTTTAAGAAAGTAATGAAAACCTGATGCTTCTTATTGGTATCCTTCACTTTGATCGGGTCAAGGGTACGCAATAAGAGCATGATGAGTAAATCGAGACATCGGTGGAGTGACTTGCACCAGGATGGGCTAGTGCCCTGGTGTAGTGTCGTCCACTTATGTCGTTTAAGCACCGTTCGTTGCCTTGGCCCTTGGATCATGAGGTTATTGGATAGTACTAGTCGCATGCTAATGGCGGTAAGCTCCACTTGGACTATCTATGACTAGAGCGGACAACCGTGGACTGGGAGTGGAGAGATGGCAGGAGTAGCGTGGACCCATCCTACGAGCGCAGCGTCGAAGGACAGACGGCGTAGGGAGGTAGGGGTACTGTATTCTTGGGTGCCATAGGACCTGGTCTGGTATAGAGAAATCCGAGCGTTGAGTTGATGTATGTAACATATTAGATCCTGCATACATCGTGTGGCTAGGAAGCCCTAGCTGGGTATATAAGCAGTTTGAATCGTCGTTGCTCCACGATATGGGAGACTTGATCCTTGCACCAGCATCATAGTAATGATGGAAGCTGATGGAAAGTTTTGAATCCGTACATGGTTGACAAGTGATTGATATAGTAAGGACCGGCTTAGTCTCTTTTCGCAAAAGGTATCCTTTGATCTTGCTAAAGCCTCACCTTGATTCCCTTTAGCCAGCATTCCTGAGTCTTCTCCCTAATTTTTAGTCGGGTAAGTCTTGCGGTGTACTTTTGGTACTCAGGGTTTTTTAAATCCCCGTTGCAGGTGAACCGTGTGAACAAGTGTGCTACGGCCCTTGTTGCATGACAGTTATCGAGGAAGGATTGGATGAGGATTAGGTTGTGTGGCCCGTGGGCAGGGCACTTCCGTTGTGTGGATTGTAATAAAGTTAAGTAATGATACTTCTGTTGTTTTGTAATAAGGATACACTGGTTTGTATAAGTTTATCAAATGGTTTGTAAATTAAGTTATTGTAAGTCTTCCGCTACTCTGGTATTTTTATATAAAAACTGTTGTAATACTGTGATGTCTCTGTAAGTATCGATCCTGGAGGAATTGTGGTTTATCGGGGGTTCACCCGACGGAACATTCTAGGTTATGTGGTGTACAAGCATAGCTGACAGAGGTCTTAGGAACAATGTCAGGTGCTTGTGGGCCATATAATTTAGAAGGTTCTACTACACGCGGCTGTCGATGCGGGACCGAGGCGGTTCCCCATCAACGTGACTCTCGTTAGGACGGACCCACAAGGCAGAAAAAGAGGGACTGATTCCAAGTTGAAGACGTCATGTCCTAGTTAGACGGTTAGAAAGTAACTTCTGTAATAGGAACAGAACTCTCTCTACTAAGTCCGACTAGGATTAGAACCAAAAGCTCGCTCTTTTCTCTCATAAAAAATGAGCCGAGCACCATCTTTGTAACGAGCGACAACAACACACGTTCATACATCAATCCAACGCAAAAGGCCAAGGCCGACTGGAGTAGAACTTTTACTCGACGACGAGGGCTCGAACCAGGATAAACCGAGTGTCTCTTGCGCAACCGCCGAGTTCTAGTATTCACCGAGATCCGAATCAACTGCTACGGAAACCCCGTGGCAGGCTATCGGTGGCTAAACACCGACAGCTAGCGCGCCAGGTTGGGGCTTTCGGCGAATTCAACGTCAAGAGCTCAGCGGACCTACGCACGATGTTTTTTCTAAAAGGATCATCCTTCGTCTTCGGAAGCTCGATCTGCGAGGCAGACGATCACGGGCCTCTCCACGGACGGCTTCTTCCAGAACCAGAGCCGGAGATATCTAGAATTTTTTCAAAACTCAAGCTGACGGAAGAAGAAGTTCTAGAACCAAGTACTCAAAACATGACGAATTCCTTCTACTTCGGCCTCAGCAATACTGCACGGACGTATCAGAACATCATCTAGAGCACGATGGAATTTAACGGCATAACTTCAGAACAAGATAAGTACTCAATCCCTCTCCCCTTTCAATACGGAAGATCATTAGATGAAGAAGGATCCGACTACTCGATCGAAACGCACAAAGAAATCTACATGATCAGGCAACCTCTAGTACCACCAGTTCAACCCGACTACCGATCTTCAGAAGAATCAGAAGCCGATAAACTGATAGTCAAAGAGCAGTAAGGGAAAGAAGAAACAAGAAGAAAGGGGGAAGAAGGAATCGAGTACAGAAACGCAGGGAAGCATGGCGTAAATATGAAGAACTAGCCGAGTACAATGAAAGAAGAGCTAAAAAAGAAGCCGAAGAAAGACAAGCCACAGCAAGGGCCAGACTTGATCCCATCGACAAGATACAAGAACTAATCAACGAAATCGACGCTATACAACGACCAAATGAAGAACAAGCCAAGCTCAGGAGCCTACTCAGAACAACTGCGCAAAGAATACAAGACGACCGAGTACCTCCTCATCGAGTTCCATCCGAGCAAACAAGTCAAAGAAGTTGGAGAGTCTCTGCATTCGAGAGGTTATCAGTCCCAAATCAAAGCAGAAGAACTCAACCACATTACGATTGGGCCGAGAGAACGGGAGAAAATCGCGACACACCCTCTCTCCGAAGCCCTCCCGGATCTATTACAAGATATAACAACCAGGGCAGATTTTGACTACAAACCCGAAAAAAAAGTACCCGACAGATTCCCCCCGCTTCACGGAAAGGTTACTCACCGTCGGTCCTCCTCACAAATTTAAGCCATCAAACCATTCGAAATACGACGGCAAGACGTAACCAATGCAAAGGGCTCGAATCTACTCCCAATCAATAGAATTAGCCGGAGGAGATGACGACATCAAGCGTTATTCTTTCCAATGGCACTTGAAACTCTACCACTACAAAGTGGTTCGACAAATTACGCCCGTGGTCAATCAAAACATGGGGAGACATTCAGAAAGTCTTCGCAAAAATTTCACAGAATACTCATACACCCAATAACACAAGCCGAAGTTAAAAGGTTTAAAACAAAATCAAGGAGAAAGTCTCGTGGGATTTCTATAGAAGATTTGGAGAACCGAGGGCACAAGTTCATGATATTACCGAAAGAGAAGTAATTGAAGCATTCTCATATGGTCTGAAAGTAAGATGGATGTTCCATGATTTTTGCAAGGAAAATCCACGAACAAATGAAGAATTCAAAAGAACAAATCGAAAAGATGATTACAGAAGAAGAAAAAGACACGGAAATATTTCCCGATAACGTAAACAACCAAGATAGAAGAAACAACTCGGATAGAAGAAATAATTCGGAGAAACAAGATAACTCGAAGATGGAACAACTCGGACAACAGACAAGAATTTTACAAGAAAAAAAAGATAATCGGATAATACAAAGGCCACGCCGAAAGAAAGAAATTCTACCCAAATTTAAAATTTGAAGAACTCGAGAAGATGAAATGCATCTACCATCCAACAGAATTCACCCTATGGGAGAATGTCGAATATTCCAAGAAAAATATATGAAGATAGACAGACAAGAAAAAAAGAAGAAAATAGAGAAAAGAAAGAAGAAGATAACAATCCAAAGAAACAACGGGTTTCAAAATCCAAGAGCAACGGTAGCGCAATATTCTCGGGAGTCCTGTGGTCTCGAAAGCAAGAAGAAGACAAACCGGTATGGAGAACAATCATGGCAGCAGAACCGGCCGTTCCATGATATTTAAACCGGTCTAAATATCCAATCCAGTTTTCACGTGAAGACCAATGGACAAGCGTCGGAAACGCAGGCTATATATCTACCGGTACTCGGACCAACAATTGCAGCTATAACAAAGAACCAAAGTACTCATCGATGGAGGAGCATGGGCTCAACATCATTTTTGCGATATCTTAAGAAAGATGGGGCCAGAATTTTCAAAAATGATTACACCAACAAGTGTACCTTTCTACGGAATAGTACCCGGAAGGCTAGCAATGCCCCTCGGACAAATAACTCTACCAGTAATATTTGGAACCCCGATAAATTATCGCACAGAACTCATCAAATTCGAAGTTGCAGATTTTAAATCATCTTATCATGCAATATTGGGAAGACCAGCTGTTGGCAAAATTCCTAGCTATCCCACATTACCCTTACTTACTACTCAAGATGCCTAGACCACACGGAGTACTCTCTCTCAAAGGAGACCTAAAACGTGCCTATGAGTGCGATGTACAAGCTATACAGATATCTTCAAAAGTACAAGGAGAAATCAACTCAGCAACAGCTGAAGTAAGAATAGAAGAAATAGAAATTCCCATCAAAAAACAAGTCATCCTTACCACAGCAGAAGGAGAAGGAACCAAAAAGATTGATCTAGGGACTGGTGATCCATCCAAGACAGCCACTATCAGTGCTCATCTACCTATCAAATAGCAACTCGTGCTCACCAACTTCTTAAGGGACAACAAAGACATATTTGCCTGGAAACCAGCTGATATGCCAGGAGTCCCAAGAGAGTTGGCTGAGCACAAAATAGAAGTCAACAAAGGAGCAAGGCCAATTAAACAAAGATTACGACGTTTTTCACCCGACAAGAAAGAAGCAATAAAGAAAGAAATAGCCAAATTACTAGCAGCCGGCTTCATAAGAGAGATCTTACATCCGCATCGGGTAGCCAACCTAGTCCCCGGTACACAAAAAAGAACACGATGAATGGCGTATGTGTGTCAACTATACTTGACCTCAACAAACACCGTCCCAAAAGATCCGTTTGGATTACCAAGGATTAATCAAATAGTGGATTCAACAAATGAGCAGCCTTTGTTATCTTTTCTGGATTGCTACTCAGGATATCACCAAATTGCACTAAAAGAAGAAGACCAAAGCAAGACTTCTTTCATTACCCCATTCGGGGCCTATTGTTACAAGACAATGTCCTTCGGACTAAAGAATGCAGGAGCAACCTATCAAAGAGCAATCCAGACTTGTTTGGGAGACCAAATCGGAAAGAACGCGGAAGCATATATGGATGACGTGGTAGTCAAAACAAAGAATCTGGATTCACTAATAGAAGATCTACAACAAACTTTTGACAATCTCAAAAGATGGAAGTGGAAACTCAACCCAAACAAGTGCGTATTTGGTGTATCATCCGGACAACTACTTGGATTTCTGGTCAGCCAGAGAGGAATCGAAGCAAGCACAAAACAGATAAAAGCAATAACTGATATGGGCCCACCTACAGATATAAAAGATCTACAAAAGTTGACAGGTTGCATGGCCGCTCTCAACAGATTTATTTCAAGACTCGAAGAAAAAGGCTTACCTTTCTTTAAACTACTAAAGAAGACGGACAAATTCACATGGAATGAGGAAGCACAAGAAGCTTTTGATAAACTAAAAGCATACATCACCACATCTCCAAAGATTAGTGCCACCGAAGAAAGGAGAAGACCTCATGCTTTACATCACAAAGAACTAATTCAGTTGTAAGCACCGCCATCGTAGTTGAAAGAAAAGAACAAGGACACGTCTATAAAGTCCAAAGGCCTGTCTACTACATCAAAGTACTCACAAAGATCAAAAATTAGATAACCTCATGTACAAAAACTACTCTACGCAATCCTCGATAACATCAAGGAAAGCTCAGCACTACTTTGAAGCACACAAAATCATTGTCGTAACAGACTTTTCCGCTCAATGATATCCTAAGAAATCGGGACTCAACCGAAGAATCTCAAAATGGGTAGCGTAACTCCTGAGCACTCAAAATAGAATTCACTCCAAGAAAGGCAATCAAGTCTCAGGCACTGACCGACTCCATCGCGGAATGGACTGAGATACAACAACCCACCCTAGAAGCCATCCTAGACCATTGGAAAATGTACTTCGATGGATCTCTAAAACTAGGAGGGGTGGGAGCTGGAGTACTACTCATCACACCAGATGGAAAGCAACTCAAATATGTTTTACGAATTTTATGGCAAGCCACCAACAATGAAGCAGAATATGAAGCTCTCATTCACGGTCTACAAGTCGCAACATCACTAGGAATCAAAAGACTACTCGTCTATGGAGACTCAGCCGTAGTTGTTAGTAATTAAAGACTAGGACTGCACCAAAGAGAACATGGATGCTTACTGCACAGAAATACGGAAACTCGAGAAAAATTTCCAAGGCCTAGAAATTCATCACATACTACGAGACTCAAACGTCGCAGCAGATGTGCTAGCCAAACTAGGCTCAGACAAAGCAAAAGTGCCAGCTAGGATTTTTGTCAAGGAGCTAACAAAGCCATCAATCAAAAAGACCAGCGAAGCAACACCAGAAAACAAGATAGAACAAGAACAAGTCTTGACAATCAATTCAGACAACACAACTTGGATGCAAGTATTCATAGATTGCATCAAAGAAAAGAAACTACCAGAAAACAAAACAGAAGCAACTCGGATTATCAGAAGAAGCAAAAACTACGCCCTAGTGGGGACAATTTCTACAAAAGAGCAGCATCATCAGGTGTACTGTTAAAATATGTTCCAACAGCAGAAGGAAAGGAAATATTACTGAAAATGCATTCAGGATGCTGCGGAAATCACGCATCTTCAAGAACACTAGTCGGAAAAACATTCCGATCAGGATTCTATTGGCCAACAACGCTAAAAAGACGCCAAGAATTGGTCGACAATCGCAAAAAACTCGCCGATGTTTGCAAGACAAGCACATGTTCCAGCCCACAATCTGATCTGCATACTACCTACATGGCCATTTTCATGCTGGGGCCTTGACCAAGTCGGACCACTCAAGAAATCTAAAGGAGGATTCGAATACATCTTCGTAGCCATTGATAAATTCACCAAATGGATAGAGTACAAACCTTTGGTAAAGTACAGTTCAGCCAAAGCACAAGAATTCATCCAAAAAATCATGCACAGATTCGGAATGCCAAACAGGATAATCAAGATCTAGGATCACCTTTCACAGCCAATGAATTCTAGAGCTGGGCACAAGATCAAGGGTTCAAAGATAGACTATGCATCAGTCGCTCATCCTCAAGCAAACGGACAAGTCGAAAGGGCCAACGGCCTCATACTAGCCGGTTTAAAACCAAGATTATATGAAGATCTAAAAGATTATGGATCAAAGTGGATAGACGAGCTACCAAAAGTAGTCTGGGGACTAAGAACTCAAATAAGCAGAGCCACCGGCTACTCACCTTTCTTTTTGGTCTACGGATCGAAAGCCGTACTACCAAAGATATTTTTAATCTGACATCTCCAAAGATTGAACAATATAATGAAGGAGAGGCGTAAGAAACAAGAAGACTAGAGATCGATAGTCTAGAAGAAGTCGAAATCAATGCAACATTACAACGAAGAAGATATATGCTAGGATTAAGAAGACATTATGACAAAAGCATACAAATGAAGCTTACAAACCGGAGACCTAGTCCTTTGAAGAATCCGAAAACCGATGGAAGACATAAACTACTCAGGTCCTTGGGAGGGACCCTTCATAATAGCAAAAGTAACGGGACCAGGTTCTTACGAGCTTATGACCGAGGATGGAGCACCAGTAAAGAATTCATGGCACATATCCCAGCTACGATGATTCTACGCATAAAACTCAACGGCAATGTACGCCAAATTATCAATAAAATCTCTATTCAGAAGAGACTTATCCTAGCTTCTTTTTAGAACTAGATGAGAGCAAAGATAGCTCGACCTATCCCGACTTCTAGATAACAGAACTCGGATGAGGGCCTACGGTCCGAAATATCCTAGCTTCTTTTCAGAACTAGATGAGAGCAAAGGTAGCTCGACCTATCCCGACTTCTAGATAACAGAACTCGGATGAGGGCCTACGGTCCAAAATATCCTAACTTCTTTTTAGAACTAGATGAGAGCAAAGGTAGCTCGACCTATCCCGACTTCTAGATGACAGAACTCGGATGAGGGCCTATGGTCCAAAATATCCTAGCTTCTTTTCAGAACTAGATGAGAGCAAAGGTAGCTCGACCTATCCCGACTTCTAGATGACAGAACTCGGATGAGGGCCTATGGTCCAAAATATCCTAGCTTCTTTTTCAGAACTAGATGAGAGCAAAGGTAGCTCGACCTATCCCGATTTCTAGAACACAGAACTCGGATGAGGGCCTACGGTCCGAAATTTCCTAGCTTCTTTTTAGAACTAGATGAGAGCAAAAATAGCTCGACCTGTCCCGACTTCTAAGATACAGAACTCGGATGAGGGCCTACGGTCCGAAATACCTTAACGTCTCCACAGACGTAGATGAGAGCAAGAAACAAGCTCGATTTAGCAAACAAGAACTTAAAGAACTTTCAGAAGAAAGCAAGAACATTACTTTCAACACCATTCATGAAAACAAGTCAGAAAAATAAAGAGTTTATACAAAAATGCCTCAATCAAGGCACAAAGTATTACTACGAAGGATTGTCACCTACAACTACAGAATCAACCTCTACAAGCTCAACAAATTGACGAGCCAAATCTAAGACGGCAGCTTCAGCCTGGGTAAGAGCTTGTTCAGCTTCAGGAGTCGCCACACCCTCCAAAATCCTATCTAGGGGCATATCCGGATTAATCAACCGAATACGCCCTAAGACGCCTTGAATGCCAACCAGGACTCCATCCTTCACCAAACCATCAACCCGGGTGGTCAGCCGAGAAAGAAACTGAACCCAGGTCAAGCCGACATCTTCAGGCTTCCTTAGCATGCCAGCAAGCTTCCGGACAAAGCTCCAGAGAACTTCCCACCTCTTCTCTGAAGCCTTCAGCCGGGCTGACCAAGTCCTCCACTGACGACTTGGCCTGCAAAAGATCTCGATCAGCGCCACGCCTAATCAACCGGACTCCGCAAGGTCTTCTTCAAAGATTTTCTTTTTACCTTCTTCGACTCGTTACGGAAGGTCTTTACCTCAAGCTTCAAAGCCTCAGTCTCCTCAGAGTACTTCTTCTTCAAAGCTTCAAAAAAAAGGGCAAAAGAAGTCAACAAGGGACAATACCAATTAAACAGGGCATAAAGGCAGTCAGAAAGTTACCCTGGAAATCAATATTCAAAATTTTAAGCTTCCTCGAAGTATTCTTCTCAGCTTCCACAACAAATTTACTTCGCCGCTCAACTTCAACAATCAGCCCCGCAAGGCACTCTCCGATTGTGGCGCCCTTTGCGCCAGTGTCAAGCTCGGATTCAAAGAAGCCAGCTCTTCTAACAACTTCTTTTGTGACTCGGTCGAGCCAAAAAAGAGGTCGAATCGCTGACAAAACTCTATAAAGCAAAAAGAACAAAGCAATCAGAAAAGAAGGATATCCAAAAGAAAGAATAAATAAAGCTCAAGAAAACTCACCTGGAATCGCTAAGCAAAAGACTGAATTGAGGACTGAACTGAGCCCCAATCAGACTCAAGTCCTCGCAAGCGAGAACTCGGATAAAACTCCGCCTCCAACTCCTGCACCAACTTCATATCACGAATTATATCCCAAGGAGAGAGGGAAGGAGACGAAGGAGAAGAGCATCCAACCAGAGGGGGTGAAGAAGTCAAGGGCTGAGCGAGAGGTAGCCGATCTCCCCGGTGACGACAACCTCCACAACAGAAGAGAAGAAGTCGCAGCCGCAGAGGTAGACGGCACCACGTCCCGCCACCACCGGCTGACTCTACAAATGGGTGAGGATCGTGCACCTAAGACATCCGACCCACAACATCCACACTCACGGTCTTCTCCGAATCGGCCGAGAGCGGGAACCGTGAGAAGACGGCCTACAAAGACAAAAATTATTAAGGTAAAGAAGACGTAAAAAAAGAAAAGAACTCGGACGTAAGAAATCCATACCGGGAACACGCCGAACAAAGAAGAAGAGGCCGGGAAGGAGGAGGTGGCATAACCTCATCCAGACCTGCCAACAACTCGGCAGAAGAAGGAGTAGGGCCCAGCAAGGACTCCAAGTCAGGGGAAGAAGATGAAGTTCCCCGGGGGCTACAGAAAACAATACCAAAAGTCAAGTAATGGAAGAGAAATCTATGCCAAAATCATAAGTAGTCAACAACTCACCGATAAAGAAGGGGGAAATCATCAACATCTTCAGTCTCATCCTCATACAAGAGGACGGCATCACCATCTACCAGAAAAGAAGAATCAAGACCAAACACCAAACAAAAGAAACAGGATAAAACAAAAATAGCTTCTCACCTATCAGAATGTTACCTGAAGGTTGAGAAGTAGAATAAGTACGAGCTCGCTTCGGCTGCGCAGAAGAAGAATCACCAGGCGCAGTCCTCTTTCCACTCGAATGAGTAGCTCGGGGAAGCAGTACTGGCTGATAAGGAGCATACTGAAGGGCACGTTCCTTTTCAGAAACCCCCGGCAAAACAACTCGGCCCACAACCACCGCATGACCAGCTGTGGAAGGAGCCGGAAGAGGAGCTATCTCTCCATCAACGAAAAGGGAAGCATCAGCGTTAAAATCCCTGCCAAAAGGCTACAAGAACACAAACACAAGTCAGAGACAAAAAGTACTCGGAAGCACAAGAAAGATAACAAGAAGATTTACAGCGGGGGAGGATTCCCAGAAGAGTACTCAAACTTGGTCGTCGGAACCACCACCGCACCCTTCAAAATTCTCTTGAGGAGCAGAAACACCTCATCCTCGAAAACTTCGGTGGTAGCCACCATCCGAGAGGGATCTTCGGCACCAGAATACTCGAAGCCAAAATGCTCCCGAGCCTTCAATGGTTGTACTCGGCGAAAGATAACTAGCTACTATAGCAAAGCCCGACAAACCGTTACTGCGTCATGTAACTAATCCTATCCTATCGGCGGCCGAAGCGAGACAACTCGGCAAATTTAGCTTAAGTCGTTCTTTTTCTCCCACCGATCATTAGGAACCGGGCGAACTCCGTAAAAGGTTGTAAGAGCTGGGGTAGCTACGCCAACAAGATTGCCAAAGATAAAACCACTCGAACGCCAATCCTTCACGGACTCAACGAGATCGTACTCAAGAAATGACTCGACTTACGCCCCGCCGGAATTGGATCCCGCACCCACCAAGGGCATGAATGCAATCCGAGAGAGGTTGCGGTTTAAGGCGAAAAAGGAAACGAAACAGATTCAAGGAAGGAGGGATGCCAAGAAAAGTTTCACAAAAATAAACAAAAACAGAAAGATGAAGGATCCCAGTGGGAGTGAGATCATGAAGGGAGACACAGAAAAAACGAAGGAAATTATGAAGGAAAGTACACGCCGGAAGGCAAAGACCGGCGCGGACAAAGGAAAGAAAAAGAACAATTTTGCACGGGCAAGGAACAAGAACTCGATGCTCACCAGGCACAGACCACCCAGCCAGCTCCTTGGACTAAATCATCCCCCACTCCTCCAACTCAACCAGGTGCTTCTCCTGGGTAGTCGGAGCAGGGAACGACTTTGCCGTCATCTTCATCGCGGTGAACTCAGGATTCAGCTGCTCGTCAACCTCCTCCTCAAGAATAGGCTTGTCAGCAACAGGCTTCTTGCTCGAAGTCTTCTTCCTCCCCATACAACGGCCAAAACCACAAGAGCAATGGAAGGAGGAGGAAGCAAAGACAAGCAACCAAGATTGGGGATTTTTTCTAGGGTTTTAGGATGCGAAGGCGGAGCGAAGGAGAAGAACAGTTACCCCAAACCACCAATTTATAAGAAGTAAGAAGGACCTGGCTTAGGGCCCATTCAACAAAACAACGGTAAAAGGCCAACGGATACATGGCGTAATAACGGAAAGGCCCCGTAAAATCCGGGATAACGGTCTCTTTCCCGTCACTGGCCAATGGTAACATTCTGAATCGTTACAACGATGGAAACAAAAAACAAGTCGGCTCGGAGGCTGACAGCTAGGCTTACCAACAACAAGTCAGCTTGGAGATAGAACAACCAGACGTTATCAAAAACAAGATGGCTCGAAGGCAGACGTCCAACAGATACAGGTCCAAAGAACTCAGATCCATATAATAATTCATATTCTCATCAAAATACAAGGATACAAGTCTTACAAGACCCATCGAATTCAGAAGAAAACTAAAGCAACAGCTACAAGGAACCCAGTGGAATTCTGCCATAGAAAACAACTACGTAGAACCCCCAGACAACCAAGGTGCTAGCCGTTGCCGACCCAGACTACCTTTGAGACAGTCCGGGCCGAGCAGATTCAAAGCAACCTAGATACACCAACACAAAGGTGCATCCAAGATCGCCAAAAGTAGCACCGACTTCTCAAGCATCACATCGGGCCTCTCCGACCACAAGTTGAATCGGACCCCATGTGAACAAGAGGGCTCCAGCTCTGCGTTGGCCGGTCGCTTTGCTTTGCACCGCACAGCTAGAGGACAGTCTTGGATCGGCAACCCTCCCACGCAGAAAGCATATGTCCGGGCGAGTGGAAAAGAAGAACTGAGACTACAAAATGGCCCAGCACAAGGCACATCTCAAGACTTCTTCTACCTACCAGAACGAGCCTCCAATCACAATGCTACTCCGGGATTAGTCTGCCCCTAATCCCTATCTCAAGAATTCTTCTACCCACTAAAAAGACCATACTGGAAGAAAAAGAAAGAAGCCTGGGGGCTGGTCCATCTCGCAAAAATCATTCTCACAAGAACAGAAGGCAACAAACTTTAAGACCCTGAAAGACCAGGAAGAAAGAGGACCTATTTATAGGACAAGATCGGCGTACATGGACCAAGTTCACCAAGGCAGAAAAACTCTGACAAGACTTAAAAGAGGACAGTAAATAGTGCAGTAAGGGAGCATATCCGGAGAATATCCTATTACAGTAAAAGCATATAGCCTTTATTGCACCGGTATACGCCCGACCATAAAGAGGAAGACATAAAAGCCACAATGAAAGAGCAAACCACCAAGAACCCGGATAAAGGCTCGGGGGCTACAATTTCAAGACTTTATTTCTATTCAAGATCCTCCAGCTCTTTGTCTCAAAAAGCAAGAGGCTCGGGGGCTACACTCATTGAGTGCACCCATGGGTGCACGACAACTAGAAGCCACCACCCGACTACTTTTAAGAAAAAGAATTCAGGCTCGGGAGCTACAATTTCAAAGCCATCATGCTACTCAAGAGCAAGAGGCTCGGGGGCTACACTCAATGAGTGCACCTATGGACGCACGACAACCTAAAGCCATCACCCGACTACTTTTAAGAAAAAGAACTTGGACAAAGGCTCGGGGGCTACAGGGTATACACCCTCAACTTTTTTCTAAATTTTCCAAGACCCTCCAGCTACTTATAAATAAATAGCAAGAGGCTCGGGGGCTACACTCAATGAGTGCACCTACGGTGCACAACGAAGAGGAGAAGAAAATTCAAGAAAGACCACTTCAAAGCATCACTCACGATACAAGTCGTCTCCAGAGTTTAACTTCGAAATGTTCGGGGGCTTGTCGATGCGGGACCAAGGCGGTTCCCCATCAACGTGACTCTCGTTAGGACGGACCCACAAGACAGAAACAGAGGGACTGATTCCAAGTAGAAGACGTCCTGTCCTAGTTAGACGGTTAGAAAGTAACTTCTGTAATAGGAACAGAACTCTCTCTACTAAGTCCGACTAGGATTAGAACCAAAGCTCTGGCTCTTTTCTCTCATAAAAAGGAGCCAGAGCACCCTCTTTGTAACGAGCGACAACAACACATGTTCATTCATCAATCCAACGCAAAAGGCCAAGGCCGACTGGAGTAGAACTTTTACTTGACGACGAGGGCTCGAACCAGGATAAACCGAGTGTCTCTTGCGCAACCGCCAAGTTCTAGTATTCGCCGAGATCCGAATCAACTGCTACGGGAACCCCGTGGTAGGCTATCGGTGGCTAAACACCGACAGCGGCAGGACAATAGGCAGAGCAGGTTTGGGCAATGCTTCCAACGCCTTGACGCGTCGACGTGAGTGTCTGGATCTCCTTGCTGAGCACGGTGGAAAACTTGTCCACCTCCTGTCTCCAGCGATTGAACGCCTCCATCAACTTGAGCATCGAGTTCGTCTGCGTGACCAATGCATCAAGCTTCTCCTCCGTCGTCGTCATTCGGGTGGTGAGGGTGGGTCCACGCGCCAGGGGTTCTGCGCGAGGTGTAGCCAGTGGTGGTGGTGGTGGTATTCGTCGGATCAACCTAGAGTTTGCAACAGAGATCGATTGCTCGAATCAATCGGAATCTCCTTGTTCCCTCTATGGAATTTTACGGATCCAAACGAGATAGGAAACTAAGTGGCTCTAGATACCAATTGTGACGATACTGGGAGAGGGGTAACTGCCGGTGAGCACGCACGGCGGGAGAACGGCGGCGCCGCCTCGGAAGAATTGCTGAAGAACAGCAGAGGCAAAGAAGAAGAAGAGTACGAATTGGTTTTTACTTGTTCGCTGTCCTCCCATCCTCCTACACAGCGTGTCTTAAGATTCACGATACACGGGCTCAGTCCACATAGCCGGATGGCCCAATACGGCACACAGGCCCAAAGCGAGTAAATAGCAAAATGTAAAAGGGCTAATTCCAGGTCGTCACAGGTGGACTTGAGATCTCGCGCTATCCAGTCCACGAGCAGGAGTCGTACGACTACGCTTTTATTGCGCACAGCGACGGGAAGACAGTCACGGGCCCCGCCGCGGCAGTGGGGCTGGCTACCTTATCGAGTTGGGGCCCACGTGATTCCTTGTGTGCCATCTCTTTTTTTTTTACTACGACCACGTTCTTACTTACCGTTTCTGTTTTTGTGTTTTGTTTATTTACTGCATTTGAGCACGGGCAAAGTGGCGTGCACATCACATGTAGTAAGCATGACGGACGGGGCCAGGGATATATAGCAACACACGGTACAAATACAGCGCCAACAGTAAACGCATTGCCATTTCTAAATTGAGAGAAGTCCAGATTATTATTTTTCTTAACATCAGTATACACAGTAATGCTACAAGCGCTCTGCTTTTTGAACCGATGAAATTTCCGCTGTGTTCGACGTATTTCGCGTTTGGGTTGTGTTTTGCGTCCGCTGGCCTTAGATCATGGTCGATCATGGGACATACCAGTATACCACCATATCAGTGCAGGTGCAGCATGTACCTGCAGGGGTTCATAGCGTCACTGTTTTCAGAGCAATGAACGCCTGGCCGGCCAGGTTACAGTCATGAATGGAAGTAATAATTCACTACAAACAAGCTCCCGTAAATTTCGCCCACACCGCGTAACTCCCTCCTATTGAATCTTGTCACACATATATAAAATATTAAATATAGTTTTAAAAAATAATTAATTATATGAATTGCAATAGGTTTACGAGACAAATCTTTTAAGCCTAATTAGTTTATAATTTAATAATATACTGCTACAGTAAATATTTACCAATGATGGATTAATTATATTTAAAAAATTTGCCTCATAGTTTTCTAACGAGTTTTATAATTTATTTTTTATTACTATTCAAAACCCCTCTCGACATCTCTCTAACATTTCGTTGTGACATAGACAAAATTTTTTCTACGCCATCCAAACACCCACGGCTCTTGGCATGTTTCTTGCTGATCTTTAGGTGGCACATGCAGCATGCAGATCGAGGACGGATTCGCACGACCTCTGAACTGAAGTTTTGAGTACAAGATTGCATTTGCAACATCCATAAGTTCGTGCTCTCCTCTCTATCTCTATTCCATATTCATTTGTTTTATTAGTTGGGCTTATCATTTATTCAAATATGTAGCAAATCAGTCAATATGTCTTATTAACCGATTTACGTGACCAGCTGAACATCCCAACTATCACTCATTGCAACGATAGTTTGTTTTGATATACAGTATATGCCACGCCATGCGCATGCCACTCATTGCACGATTGCTTTCTTTTCTGGAACCGGCCATTTTCAAATTTCAACAGTTGTAGCCATGCATGCATCAATGCATGTGTATTGTGTACATCAAACCCGAAACGTACATCGCTACTGGACGTTGTTCCAGGTCCAGGTATTTCAATCGTACTCACAATGGAGAGCATGTGAGAATACAGTAGTAGACTCATCAGCCTTGCAAAAAACCAAAAAAAAAGGTTGAAAGGAACTAGCCATTGATAGGGCAGAGAACGGGATCATATACTATCGATCGAGGGTGGTCCATTGCTGGATCCTGTTAAGAAGGGTGAGGGGGCACTGTAGACAATTAAAAACACTATTTGCTTTTGTTTGTGGCTTCCATAATCAACGGGGATATGAATGGGATGGGTGCTATCTTGTTTCAGCCTTAGGACAGGACAACCTGTGGTGGGGTTAAGGTCACCCTGAAGGCTGGGCCCCCCAGCTCCTAGCTAGTTCTTTTCTTGTCCACTAGCTTTCATACATCCTTCTTTTACGTTCTTCTATAGAAAAAGCGACTGTACAGTGTGCATTTGTTTTCGGCTCTCACATTCTCAACAAGGAAATCATTTATATGGAGCTTAGTTAGTCTGGTTTTCACTTGAGGTGAAAACGGTTAGCTTAAAATGTAATTTGTGGATGGCATTGATAACTAATCCCTCCATCCAAAAAAATGTTGTTTTTTACTTTCTTAATCATTCATCTTGTTCAAAAGTTTTATATAAATATTATCTGTCTTGTAATTTTTAAATAAGATGAATGGTCACATATAGTGTCTGAAAGTAAAAAATGATATTCTTTTTAAGATGGAGGAAATGCATTTACTACTTGCGGAGGGACGATGGAGAAGAGTGGTAGCTTAATCTTAGACACCGTTTTCTCCACAATAAAAACCTTTGCGTTTGCTTTTGCCTCTCACACTCTCCAATGAAAGCAGATGAATTCAATTATTTAGCGCTGGTATTATTTGAAAGTGAACAAAATGGGGAAAACCTTCAAGAAGGCATGTATCATAGATCTTCTCACTTAGCTCTGTTATTATTATTAGCTATGTGGTGTCTGAATCATACCAGCTAATAGGTACTAATAATTACCGGTTCATTAGATGGTATTTCAGTCAATTAATTGTTCACCACAAGTAGCTATTAGCTAGCTAGGTTTGCCTAATTAATGAAATAGTTGTTTGTCCAGCTAAAGGTTAGTTTGTCTATATCTAGCTAGGCTTGTTGGATTCAACCAACTAGGAATGTGGATCAAAAAAATCCACAGTTCCATCCCCTCATGGCCTCATTCCATGGTTACTTACGTCGAACTGAATAAGGCTTTGTTGAAAGAATAAGGCTTTGCTGAATTTAGATTGTAGGATTTTTCATATATAGAATTTCAAAGGAATTCAATTCATGTTGTTTTGTTTACATGTTTGGAATAGAGGAAAGAAAAATTTCATTTATGAAATGGAGGAATTTGAAAGGCTTGCTTTCCTTTTATGAAATGGAGGAAATAAGAACATAAACTTCGAACTCTTGGAAAATTTTGCATACATGTGAATGGAGGGATGGGCAACTCCTTATCCACCATAATGGAGCATGTTTTTTTTCATTCATGTGCTCTAAACACGCATCCCTATAAAATGTGTGTTTTTCAATCCTCCATCTTCCAAACAGGCCTAATACCAGAATACTGGCCAGTGAAATCATGACCTTACTTGGATCCTTTTTTTTAGGAAAGACCTTACTTGGATCATGGACCTCGATAAGATTACACATGTAGCTCAGCGGCTAAAGCTCCCCTTCAAAGCAGTATGCGTTATGCGTAGTATAATGGGTTAGTTTTTTTTTAGGGATAGTATAATGGGTTAGTTCAAGGAGCCTCTCACAGTCTCACCCTCTCAGTTCTACTACGTCCGTCCCTAAAAGTTGCAACTTCTAGAATCCGTGTCAGTCAAACTTTTTTAATTTTGACCAACTTTATAGAAAAAAGAATTAATATCTATGACATAAAATGAATATCTTATGAAAATACATTGTATGATAAATCTAATAGTACTAATTTGATACCATACATCTTAATATTTTTTTAAAAAATTTGATCAAAGTTTAAAAATTTTAACTTAAGACAATTTTAGAAGTTCCAGTATTTAGGGACAGAGAGTATCTCTGAAAAAAGAAAAAGTTTTATCTTAAAAGACCGAAGCCCATGAGTAATTTGGGCCTCCAGTCCGTATATATGCTGACGGTTCCGATCGCTTCCAGGTCACACACCTCCGCCTCTCCCACGCCCATACCACGCCACCGCACGAAGAGAGCGAGCGCGCGAACGGGGGAGACATGGCCCACTCGCCGTCGGGATCGCGCGCGGCGGCGCCGTCGATCGGGGACGAGGCCTTCACCGACACGGCGGCGGAGGACGGCGGCGACTCCAAGCTCTCCGCGCTCCTCTTCGGTACGTACGACCACATCCCCCGCGGTTCGCTCTCCCGCAGTTTGCGTGGTGCGATCGCCTTTCCCTCCTTCTGCTATGTATACCCAGCGACGAGATGCTGGGTCTGTTTGCTGCTGGGTTCGAAGCGACTGTTCGGCCTAGATTGGTGGTTGCTGATGCCGAATTTCCTAATTCGTGCTTCCTTCGAGGAACGATTGGTGCTGTGGGGTGCAGAGATTGAATCCCCCGTCCTGCTGGTTTCTCGTTACGTGGTTTCGCACGAAACAGTCGTCCGCTTAGAATCGCAATCGCAAGCAATCTGGCCCAAACCCATCCGACTCATCTCGGTTCGGTCGTTTCCCCATCCCTTTCCAATTCGATTAGTTGTTTGGGGTTTTGCTCTCTCTCGGTAAATTTCAATCGGTATCTCGAATTTTCTGTCGACAACACCTGCATTCGGTGGCGATAGATCACTGGTTCGTTGTTAGTACATGCTTAGTACATTCCAGTTTCCCAACTCTGGTTCACAGCATGTGCACACACACGGGATTACGGGATCGGCTGAATTTACTATCTGTTCGCAAGCGGCATGCCTGCTTCTGTATTGCTACGCGATCTGTTGCTGCTCGAGTGCACGCTACTGGAGTGACTCTGAAAAATAGGGCTCTATTACTCTGCAATCGAGAAATCAGGGTGATCGATCCTTCCAACTTGATGCGACATTTAAGGCAACTTCCTCTTGATAAGTTTACTAGTGTTTTAAATTCCTGTCTTCGATGTTTTGTACATAAAGTCAAAACGAAATTTCATCTGCAAATCACCTCCACATACCCAAACCACTGATGTTTCACAAGTGCACACTGGATGTACTTTGCAAACCAATGGAAGAACTGCTGGCACATGTGCATTTCCTGATACAGTACTACTCATGCTAACACGATCGTAAACTGTTTTTGCGTTGGGCACAGATATGTCGCATCAGGTGCAGGGCGGTCTCCAGAGCATGCTCAAGATGAGCAGGTGAGCGAGCACCGGTCGCGCTGCTGCGCATCCTCATTTCGGATTCCCGATTAATCCTTGCAAAAGTCATCCGGCTTGGCGCTGACGCTGTTGTGCCGTGCCTCCGGTGTCATGCAGCGAGATCGCGCGGTGCGACGGCGAGATCGACGCGGAGGTGGAGCGCGCGAGGGATGCCGTGGCGGAGAAAGGCCGGGCGCTGCACGACGAGCGGGAGAGGGTCCAGAAGGCCGCTCTCGCCGCGCTCGACATCCTCAGCGGCGGCCGTGGCGCCATCTGAAGGGATGCCTTGCCCGCTGCACATCACCATGCCCTGCCCCCCACGTCAGATCAGATCACACATGGTTCTCGCAAGACCCCTCCTCTCCCATCTGTGAATATCACCATCGGTGTAAGCCTTTTGCAGCAGTAGTAATATTCAGAGTTGTTGAACTGCGGGAACAGAGTTCAGAACTTGAGAGTTCAGATGTCACGATATGATGATAGATGTAGATGGATTGCCGTGGTACGGGTGCTGTTTAGCGTTGGCGTTATCGCAAAAATGGTGACGTTGAGTGTATTTCTTGAACTGAAACTGTTGATCAAGTGGAGTTTGATGCAGTGTGGCAGACCCAGCTCGAGAATGGAGGTAGAGCGAACTTCGAGAAGTTTAGCTAAAAAACATACATGCACAACACATTAAGGAACATGACATTTTAAATTTCTGATCAAGCTCATGAAAAGGATTTTGCTCCTGAACATTTTAGAAACTAGTAGAATGCCCCGCGCGTTGCTGCCGGGAATGAAGTAAAAATATAAGGAGTTTATAATGGTCGAAACTATGAATTAATACATATATATATATAGATGTAGTAGGTCAATTGTGGAGGTTGTATCTATTGACATAGTATAAATTATTTGAACTGAGCATCACCCAAATCTCATCTATACGCATGTTTTGGAGGACCACATGTAATCCATATGATATGCAGTTTTGCTAGGTTTTTGCTTAGAAACGATTTAAATTTTTGCAAAAAAGTTATCAAAATATATTCATGTGGGGTCTTATTTTGAAGAGTTTATTGCGAGGAACACCATGGTGTAATTGGATTTTAATTACGATACTTGGTTTAGGTGCTACGACTTTTTTCTATTTCAAAAGAAATAGGTAGTGAGAAATAAATGAGAGCCTTAGTGGAGGTAACTAATCAGCAGATGTAATCAGCGCTAAACGCAGCTACGATGACATCATCCCTGTTGATTTGACCAATCATAGGGCAGAGAAATAGGCTAGTGGGGGTTAGGATTATAGGAGTTATAGATATGGTAGTTAACAAGAAATCATTGAATTTCTACTATATTTTTATGTCAAATTAGCTACAAATAAATGTAGGATTTTATTCTTCGTTTGCATCGGCCTGACAAGAGATAAACAAACTAATTCTCTAATCTGGTTGAGTGACTTAAACAGGTCATTTTTCTTTGGAGATATGTTTGGTACAGTATAATTTTTAGCCTAAAAGTTAACCAGGCATTGCAAAGCAACAATCAAACTCAGATAAAAAAGATCACACTCTATTAACTTGAGAGTTGAGTGCAAAAATCACCCTCTATTATAGACCATCGTTCCTGTGGCCTCTCCCTACCGAATCCCAAACATAGCACGCTATGTCTCTTAGCTAACCATGTTGTCTCCCATTTCCATGTCGGGCATTGTACTTTCCCACCTCCTATAATCACTAGCACTAATATACCATGCTCTTCCACCACTAATTTACCACCCTTCCAGCCCTCTCCCTCTGATATACCATGCTCTTCCACCACCAATTTACCACCCTCCCAGCCCTCTGCCTTTCAACTATGTCGCTGGCATAAACTTCCTTTGTGGCCATTCGTCTCCAAAAGGAGCCTACCCGGCGCTAGGTCAAATCCCTCCGTGCTGAGCTGAGCAAACTCAAGCACCTACAGGAACTTTGATCTAGCTCACAATGGAACCTTATCCACCCAGAGCCAAATAGTGACAATGATTCTGGTGACAAAGGAGGTAGGGGGATGAAGTTTGTCTAAGTTTGTTCTCCATGTTAGCATCATCAAAATCTTATCCCTATTCTGTTTAAAGATGTGTTTGTTTCAGGCAGTGCCTCCTATAATTAACCGTTACAAGATATTTGTGGTGGCTACCAATACACTAATATCCACCCAAAAAATCTATAACCAACCAATACTATATACTAATACATAGATTTTTTTTTTTTTACAAATTTGATACAACATTTGAATTAGAAAATATTTGCTTCGCAGATCTTCAATTTTTTTAATAGCAAATCAATTAGTAGTCCTGTTTTAATTTCCCAGAAAACATTGATATACCTTTTCTCATTGTATATATATAACAAAAAAAAAATATATCGTTCCAGATAGATTGACGGGTAAATATATGTTGATGAGACACATATATGTATCCCAAATAAATAACATTAAAATAGTTAGTTATCGTTCAAAGTTTTATCTAAAAATTATATATTAGTATCCCTAATACTTAAAAGGCAAAATTTCTTGCGATAAAATCTTTTGTCCAACTAAGAGATCGACACGGTTACCGTTTAGTTTTTTGTTTCCATATCGGACTGGAGAAGAGGAGAAACTAATAGCAAACAGTCCGGCCGTCCAACATACTTGCTCGTCTCCTGTTCTCATTCCAAAACTCTTCATCTCCTCTTCTTCATATAAAAAAATTCAATACCCCGCAGCATGCCTGCCTGGTATACATACACACCCCCAGCACACCTTTCTCGATTTGGAGCTTTACCCAAAACTCCCAAACACTGCCGTACACGGCCTCGCCGCTGGCTGCCCGCCCAAGCTGTTTCGAGCTGCGTCGAGATGGACGAAGGCGCTCCTACTGCCGCTTCTACATAAGCGCCATGGGTGCACGCCTTGCTGCATGGGCCGAGCACCAACCGTGCCACGGTGCTCATCGCGCCCGTGCTTTGTTTCACTCTGCCAACGAACGTGTTGTCTTGCTTTTCGTGTTGCTATTAGCTTGATGACATCACCATGAAGTTATGCCTATGCTATATACGTTGGTTTCAAAAAAATTGAGACATAGCACCATCTGAATATATATATATACACACACACACACACATGATGAGAACACCTTTCAAACAATTTTAGAAAAGAGTATGAGAGAGTATAATTATAATGACACTAGATTCTCATTACCGTGCCATGCAGCTGTGTATGGAAGAGAAACTCGCATTGTAGATTCGATGAGGTACGGAGAAAGGTGAGATGATTATTTCAGTCGAATTAAATTTATTGTCTTAGATATTTTTTTTTTTTGCAACACACGAGCATCTTTGCTAGTATTAGTAAAAAGTAAAGGGGGAGTACTTCACATCCTCGGAACAGAAGAAAACTTGGGAGAATCTTTAATTTAATTCTATAGTTTTCCCCGTTGGACCCGGCGTCCGCAGCCAGCCGTACGTAGAAAGATCAACTCGGAGCGGAACCTTCTTCCAAAAATCTGTTATTCTCCTAGGGCATCAAAACGCGGCGAAGCAAAGGAAAGCTGTGCTGCGTCCGAATCCCCCACGTGCCTCGTCGCTCGGCAGCCGTCCCAACTCCCACCCGCGGGCCGCGGCATCAGGAATTCAGCATCCATCGGCTGGCTGGCACCCACGAAGCCTCCATCCAAGCCGACGCCTCCCCTAGTCTCCCCCCTCTCCTGCTCGGAAGGGAATCGGCAGGAGAGCGAGCCACTCGGAACCGCTTCTCCCTATATAAAGCAGCCACCGCGCCGATCCGAGCTTCGTCCCACACAGGTCGTCGACTCGTCGCCATCAGATCAGAGGCAACCAACCAGAGCATCCACCAATTCACTCCCCTCGCTGTTTCGCTAACACACGAGACGCGGTTGATCCGATCCGGATCCGTGCCGCAGCCTTTTCTTTCGGTCGGGTCGTTCGCCGCCGTGCTAGCTAGCTAGCGCGCCACCGATGGCGTCGGTGAAGAAGACCAAGGCGGCAGTGGCGGAGAAGTCGGCGTCGGCGCCGGCGCCGGCGGGGCGGGCGGTGGACGGCAGGACAGTGGACCAGGCGGTGGCGTACGTGCTCATGGCCGCCGCGCTCGCCGTCACCTACCTCGTGCACTGAGCATTATTCATCATCGATCGCGTGCGTGTCTGCCCACGCGGGGTGTTGAGTTGTTCTTCATTCACTTCACCATATGTAGTAGATCGATCCATGGATAGGGATCGAGCATTTTTACTTTGTACAGCTCGCTGCTGCCTGATGATATCATAAGACGTTCATTAATTAATTTAGCTGCAAGTGTGGTGCTGCTATCTGAATGAAATGATCTACGCGCTTGTCGAACTTTTGTACTGTATAGTAACAAAGAAGCTAAAGGTTTCCTTTTAGCTCGTTTCTTGTCTCGACTCGATGCGGTGGCTCCATGCGTGTCCTCTCACCAAAAAGTACGCATCGTCTCTCTCCTCTCTCGATGCATCTCCCATTCTCCCCTGTGACTCGCTGCCGCTGCACCACGCGGCACCAACTGGCGTCCGAGGTCGACGACGACCACGCCTGCAAACAATTGGCGAACCGTATCGGCACTCTCAATCGAATCTCGATGAGGACACTATCGACGACGACAACTCTTCACTGTACAATGATTTAGGTTAATTAATTTGTTATCTTTGGTGGAGAGGGTCGTTTACGCACACACGGCGAGAGCTAGCTGTCCCTCCCATGCATGTCTTATGTCCACACGCAAGGGCCTGCTAAGGGCAAGCCACCACTCCTTTCAAAAATTTTTTTTAAAAAAAGGCAGGCCACCACCAACGCTCCATAATGTTAATTAGTTCCATCGGTCCATGTAGGTTTATATCAGGTTTGAGGAGAGAGCAAGAGACAACAGCTTCAGTTACAGTTACCGTAGAGGTACAGATGGGATAGAGAAGGCAAATATAGGTTAGAAAAAGGTCAAATCAGAATCAGAATAAAGTGACCTATATAAGAGACTAACAGATATGCTCCTTGCAATGAATAGGGGTCTCAAATCCACCCGGCAGGACTTATAAGCCGGCTGATAAGCCAAAATACTATAGAAACGACTGATTTTCTGTGAGAAGAAAATACTATTGGCTTATAAGCTGAAACGACTTTTTAGCTGAAACGAGTGGATTTTTAGGAAGAGAAGGGACTTGCATCACTGCTAGATCTGGCATCCAATGTTCGGCTGTTAACAACTTGAGGACTATGTATTAACCTACTTGAGAGGGAGGAGCACGAAGGTTAGTGAAAGGGGGGAGCACGAAGGTTAGTGAAAGGGGGGAGCACGAAGGTTAGTCAAGGGAGGATGAGTGCAACCCTGTGTGAAGTGACCGGGGGGGGGGTTTTTGCACATTCGATGGCATGAACAAGAGCAGCCAGAGTGAGAGCCACAATGTCAATAGTGGGAAGCTATCCTGACGATTAATCTTGTTCAATGAAAAGAGAGAACCCTCCCTCGCCGGCGTCGTTCCCCGGCGCCCTCACCGTTCCCGGCACCCTCCCCCCTTCCCCTCCTTCACCATGGCCGACGACTCTCCCTACGGCCCGGTCCTCGTCGCGTGGCCGGAGATCTTTGTCCTTCTCCGACTCGGACTTCGACTCGGCGGGACCGTTGCGGAGGGCAAGGGGAAGGCGCCCCAGTGGGTCGCCCAAACGCCGTCGTCGGAACCGGGGGTTCATCCCTATATGTCCCCCCCCCCCGGTCCCGGCCTCCGTCCCCGGCGCCCCCATGGGCGCACGTCGTGCTTCGCCCACCTCGGCCCTCCCGCCGGCGTCAGCCACCGCGCCGATCCGAGCTTCGTCCCTCCACCGGGCGCCCGGCTGCGCGTGCGCGCCCGGTCCCCGGGCTCGTGGGACTCGCTTCAGGTCGTCGACCACGTCGCCATCAGATCAGGGCACCGGCATGTACCAGGTCTCCCTCCCCCGGCCGGCCGCGGTGGACCTCCCCCCTCAAGCGGCAGACCGCCGTCCGGACGCATCCGGCAATTCTCCATCTCCCCCACCTCGCTGTTTCGCTAACACGAGACCCCGCACCCCACGGACCCCAGCCCGTCGAGTCGGCGTACGCGCCAGATCCGATCCGGATCCGTGCCGCAGGACCTTTTCTTTCGGTCGGGTCGTTCGCCGCCGTGCTACGGCATCGGCGGCGGCGCTGGCGGTCTTCGGCGATCGCTTCGCCCCACGAGGACTTCTGCGTTTCGGTCGGCGCACCTCGACCACGTCCTACGCTCTCCCGAGCCGCCCGGGCGCCGCCTTCTTCCCCGGTGTGGCGCGGGTGGCGCCGCCCGACCTCCGGCATCGCCGCACCGCTCCGTTACCCAGAATGCTGGCGGGTATCTCCGGCCTTCGGCGCACCTCTGGAGTCTCCATGCTGCTCGGGCCATCATTGGCTCGTCGTGCTCCGACCTCGTCCCCACGGATCACCCTCGCCGGTGAGGACATGTCCGCGTTGCGGCGTGCATCCACCCGAGTCACCTGCCTCGTGAGGTTGACGCCGCCTCGGCCGTTCGCGGGGGGGCCTCCGCTCTTCCTCCGTGAGCCGAGATTATCCACTCCGACCTCGTCCGCACCGGTGGTGGTCCGGGTCGTCGAGGTGCGGGGATGACTACGCCACCAACCTCCGCATTATTCATCATCGATCGCGTGCGTGTCCCACCTTCCTTTCTTCATCATTGCTGGTGGGGTCCATCCCTGCCCGCCCGGCCGGTGTCGCTGGCGGTTCGGTGAAAAGCAGTGACGCCGCGTTCTGTCATTCACCCGTTTGGTGGCCAATTCAAATATGTAGTAGATCGATCCAATGCTCATCGATCCGGGATCGCCTAAAGCATCCGGTGACGACCAAAGTCTCCTATCGCGGCGCAAATTCCACGCGAACCTACAGCCCGTTGGGCGCTGCTGCCATTTCCCCGGGCCTCCCAAGGCTGGCCAGCACAGTCTTCTTTGCGGACGATGATGATGGCTACTCCGGGCGGTTGGTTCCCTCCCAGGCCGTGGGGATCTCATTAATGCACTCCTTAGTGGCCACCACCAGCCAACCGCGTTTCCCCCCCCCCTCCACCGTGTCCCGCTCATGGGACCAACCGCTGGGTCCCCGTCCCGTCCGTCCACTCATGGGACCAACTCCTGGGTCCCCGGTCACTATCGCTATTCAGCATGAACTTCATCGACTCCTGCGTCTCCCCCTTCGATTGCCGCTTGTCCCAGGCTCGCCGGTTCGTCGGCACCAAGCTACTGTCCATAGTTCCTAACTCAAAGACTCACCTCCGGGACCCCAAGCCGGAAGCCCAAGCGAAGAAGGTTCTCCTCCGTCTCGGTTAGGCCGAGCGCCCCGGCGGTGGCTCACGATGAATCGGTCTCCACTAGGTTCCACAAAACCTTCACTGAGCCACTATCCGCCTCCAAGAGGGCTGCTATGCGGGAACTGTTCCCAGCGGCCGGTGCTCGTGCCAGGGCCGTGAGCCTTGTGGAGGTCTGATGCTGCACAGCGTCACGTCGCAGATTAGTTCTCTATGAATAACACCCGCTTGCTATGTTGGAATGTGCGTGGCCTCAACAGTCGTGCCCGTCGTGATGTCGTGAAGAACGTCGTTTTCCAGGAGAATGTTTCTATCTTAAATTGCGAAAACCAAACTGCAAGACCTCTCGGTTGTAATCGCTAATGATCTAATGGGGAATTGTTTGACTACTACTTCTTGTCCTCGATAATATGGCGTCGGGATGTCGGGCATTGCCTCATCCCGTAATCACTAAGTGTGTCTACGGTTGATGGGGTTGCCGACGATGCAACCTCCGTCTATGGACCGACCGATCCATCGCTAAAGGGGAGTTCTTGGCGAAGCTGGAAAGTCTCGCCCTTGCGTGCACCGGGCTTTGGCTAATCTGTGGAGACTTCAATCTCATTTACCAAGCGCAAGACAAGAGCAACGACCGTCTTAACCGTGGCCTCATGCGCCAACTCCGTCGCACTATTGACCTTGTCTCGCCGAACTCGATGCTATACACTTGGAGTAATGAACGTCGCGCCCCCACCTTCGAACGCATTGATCGTATGTTCGCCACACCTGAGTGGCTCACTACACTCCCCCACCACATCCTGCGCCGATCCACGGATGGCTCGGACCATGCACCGCTCCCTTGACAATGAGCACCGCCGCACCGATTCAGATTCGAGTCCATCCGGACTAAGTTTGATGGCTTCACGGATACGGTTGAGTCCCATGGCCTGATGTCGATGTCTGACTACAAGCTTCGCGCCACCGCCAAGGCCCTCGCTGGGCGCCAAGCATATCGGCGATATACGTCTCCAGCTAGCGGCGGCCAACGTCATCTTCGAGCTCGACACGGCGCAAGAGTCCCGCCGGTTGTCGACCCGAGATTGAGCTGCGTCGTGATCTCAAACGGCCCTCGGCCTCTTCCTTGTCGCGAACCATCGGCCGGCAACGTTCCGCATCCGGTTTCTCGGTGAGGGCGATGCCTCCTCAAAATTCTTCCATCTTCGGGCTGTCATCAGGGAAGCGCAAGAATGCAATCCCTACTCGCGACATGAGGGCCATGTCTTCACCACTGAAGACTTTAAGTCGGAACTCATTCATGACTACTACAATCGATTCTTGGGTAGGCGTTTGGTGGATCGTGCAGGACTCCCTCACACGGATCTGCGGCAGCAGCTAGTCGCCCCCTTCTCCGGAGGAGATCCGGAATGTCGTCAATGCCCTGCCCATGGACAAAGCACCGGGTCCCGTTTACGCGCCAGTTTCTTCCGGATCGCATGGCACATCGTCAAGGCGGACATCATCAATGTCTTCTCGGCGCTCGGGCTCTCGATAGCCCTTCTTTTCGCTCAATTGGCCACCATGGTGCTCCTCAGGAAGAACGCCTCGCCATCTGGCCTCAGGGATTACAGGCCTATAAGCTTGATGCACATTGTCAGTAAGCTCTTCTCAAAAGGGCTCGCCATGCGCCTGGCGCCGTCAATGAATGAGCTCGTTCGCCTCAATCAGTCGGCATTCATCAAAGGTCGGAGAATCCATGACAATTTCCGCTCAGTCCAAAAATTGCAGATGGTTGCATGCCAGGAAACACCCCTGCATCTTACTCAAAGTAGACATCGCCAAGGCGTTCGACTCGGTCTCTTGGCCGTTTCTGCTTGAGGTGCTCGAGGCCATGGGGTTTCCACAACGCTGGCGTGACTGGATCTCGGCTATGTTGTCCTCTTCTAGCACCAAGATCCTTGTCAATGGGAGGCTGGGACAGCGGATATGCCACGAGCGGGGCCTGCGGCAGGGTGATCCTTTGTCGCCCTCCCTCTTCATCCTTGTAATGGAGGTGCTCAACGCCATGTTTGCACAAGCGGATCGGGCTGGCCTCTTCACACCTCTGCCGGGGGATCACTTCAAGCAGCGGCTGTCTATCTATGCAGACGACCTCGTTATCTTCCTGGTCCCCAGACAGGAAGACTTCCGGTGTTCACGAGCTCTGCTTGACTTATTCGCCGGGCGTCCTGAGGATCACAAACCTTGACAAATGTCTACTCACCCCTATCCGTTGCACCGATGAGGACCTGGAACTGATCCGTGCAGTGTTCCCTTCTCAGATCGCTCCCCTTCCATGTCGCTACCTTGGGGCTCCTCTGTCGCTACCAGGATAAGACGTTCTGACGAGCAGGTACTGGTTGATGTAGTCGCCAAATGTATCCCAACCTGGAAAGCAGGTCTGCTCAACGCCGCTGGTCGTGCTGTTCTCACCAAATCGACGCTATCAGCAATCCCCATCCACGTTTCCATCACCTGCTGTCTGTCGAGCTGGGCGATCAAAGAAATTGATAGGAGACGCCGCGGCGTTCCTGCAGTCTTGAGGGGGGCTCAAGGCAAATGCAAAGTCGCTTGGCGGGCCGGTATTGGCACCCAAGGCGTGCGGGGGGTTGGGCATCCTTGATCTCCGGATCATGGGTTTTGCCCTCCGCTTTGAGATGGGAATGGCTTAAGCGGCGGCCCAAAACGGAATGGATGAAGTTGCTTGGCCAAGTGCGGCCTTGGGTCTCGGCAATGTTCTCGGCATCGATGCAGCGTACAATTGGGAGATGGCGCTTCAAAGACGTTTTTGGACTGATTCTGGTTGCAACAAGGGGCCATCTCCTCCCGGGCGCCTAGCCTCTTTCTTTGCGGTTGATCGTCGCCCGGCGTAACTCCACGATCTTTTGGCTGGCCGTGCGTGGGTCGAGCACATCTCAGTGCGCTCACCATGGCTGTCCTCTGCGACTTCACGTCGCTTTAGGAGATCCTAGAGGATGTGGAATTGCGGCCACTTGCAATCGACTGGGTTCGTCTGGCACCCCGGACGGCTCCTACTCGGCGTCGTCGGCCTCTGAGCCTTCTTCACCGGCATGACCACCATCTTTGGGGCGCGTGAGCTTTGGCGCGCCAAGGCCCCTCCCAAGGTTAAATTCTTTTTTCGGCTCGCATTGCATGGTCGTCTACGGGGGAGACCCCGCGGCGGCGCCATGGTCTTCAAGGCGGCGCTACACCTGCGCTTTGCGATCAAGGCGATGAGGCGACTTCCCACCTTTTTGTGTTCGTGCGTCTTCGCCCGTGAACTCTGGTTCTCCCTCCTCTGCAAGGCGGCCGGACAACCCTCGTTCCCCACCGCGCATCGCGACTTCAAGACTTGGTGGCTTGCCTCAAGAGTACTTGCTCCCCTGCGCGCTTCGAGTTGGGTTCGATTCAGCTGTCGCCGATCTCCCGGCACTGTGGAAGGAGCGCAATGCCCGCATCTTCGATGGTGTGGTCTCCTCGGTCGTTCATGTCGAATCGTGTCATCGATGAGGGAATGCTTGGATTAGCGCGGGGTTTTCAGGCTGTGGCGATGTTCGGTCTCTTGTAACTTCTTAGTCAATCTTTTCGTGATCCTTGGGGTGTGAGCACTGCGGGTGCTCGGTTCCCTTGTTTCTTTTAAATGGTGGCATCTCGCCATTAGCGTCTTGTTTTGTTTTCCCTTCGTTTGGCTTTGTACTGTTTCCGCTTCCTTCTTAATGAAATACACGTGAAGTTGTGTTCTCGAAAAAAAAATGAAAAGAGAGAAAATGGACATAGGAGTAGAGAGATGGACATGGACTTAGCAAATTTTAGCTAAAGTGCTAGAGCTTGACCATTGAATTGAATGGGTAAACTTTGTGTTTTTATTGGTATACTGTAATTTACAATATCATGGAGCATTGACTGAGGATGCTAATGCAGACATGCAGTACAGCGGATCATCTTCTTAGACTCTGTTGTGGTACTTGGTGGGTACCAATTCAGTATCTAAACCCTTACTCACCTAATATGATAGGGTTCACATACTTTTTTTGATCCATTGAAAATGGGTAGGATAGGTATAGGTAGCACTAGGGGTTTGTACTGGTAGCAATTTTTGGATGAAAGGTTAGTAGAAGTGGTGACCTTCCATAATATCAGTGGTGTCATCTTGAGAACCGCCGGTCAAATCTATTTACACTAGTGATGGCATGACCCTGCAACCTGTACTGCAAATATATTTACATAAGCAACAACCTTAAGCCAACCACCAATATAAATATTATTCTACAAAGGTTATTTATGTTGGCGGTCACTGAAGCCTAGTTTAAATGCACCACCGGTATGTGTCTCCACTAGTGAATCATAGACATAGGCACACATGTTTGTTTCTATGACTTGTTTTTTTATGATTATACAGTACATACAGACACTCATAATACATGTACACTTACCCCTATGAATTGCACGCATACAAAACTATTCCTATAAAGATCAGGCCCTTTCGCTAGTGACATATGTTCTTTATCAGTCTCACTGAGTAAAAAAGTTAGCCATAGAGAAAAACTGTTTCTATACTAGTGCAGTGGATTATCTATAGATGAATATTTAACTCAATTTGGCTCCATGTACCTATTATTAGAAAGGGAGAAACAATGGGTGGATCTGAAAATTACAAAAAAAAATCCATTTAGCTCTTGGGTTCCTAAAGTGAAAACCAAATGTTAGTCTACTGAGTGTGGACGAGCTCAAATGTAACACTCGAGTCTCGAATGGGAAGTTCAGCAAATGCAGAGCACAAAACCCACGTCAACGTGTCTGGTCCACGTCCCAGCTTCCTTCGTGACTGGCAACCGTTGAGCCATGACTTTTCTCTGTTCTGAAGCATTTCCTAGTTCCTACACACAATGGCGTGGTCACTGTCAGTTGATCGTGGGCCCCGGCGTTCTTGGGCCCGCACGTCAGCGACCAAGCATCGTGGTGACGTGGCGTGGCGTAACATAACCTCAAAGGATCCCTTTCCTCCGGTTCCACTGACCATGGCCGGCCAGCCAGACAGTCCATGAACTTAACCAAGCGACGACGACCTCTTTCTTGGTCTAAAACCAGACAGAACCGGAATGAAACTTCCGCCGAGCCACGGGCTACGGGGAACAGAACAGCCGGGGACAAAATGGTTGCCTGCGCCAAGGGAAATTTCACCGTCGCCTTCGCTTTCAAAGCCAGTTACAGATGGCAGAGGAGAAGCGACCTTCTTTTTTCTCGGCTCCCCGGATCGGACATTCCACCAACACGTGAATGACTGAATGAACGAGAGACCTTCTCCGGTCAAAAGACATATCGAATCTATTAAAAAAACACGTGGCCACAACGGTAATGGTCAGCGGTGGAGCTACTCCCTCCATCTCTAAATAAACATCACCATAAATTTAACTTTATTTATAGAAAATACATGTAATATTTATATCTCCAAATAATTTTATTAAAAAACTAGATCGAAAGATCTTTTCAATGATACTAATCAATGATATTTATTATTTAATAAAATTACCAGTATTTATTTTTTAAAAAACGAAACAACACTTATTTAGAAACCGAGAGAGTACACAGTAACACAGCCAGCCAGCTCTGTCGTCAGCCGTGTCCATTTTTCCCCTTCGGTCTTCGGTCCACAATCAGGGTTTCAGTGGAGTTATTAGCATGGCGGAATTGAAAACACCGTTGCGAAAGCAGAGCAAATACGAAAATTCTACTCGTACTACAATACAATACAATTGAAAATTCTCAAAAGGTTTGATGGCAGGGGACAGAGATAGAACTAAATAACATTATTTTATATATATTCCTTATTTAGATATCGTGAACAACAAGGACGGAAAGACCGTATCCCTTACCCAATCCAGCCGCCACACTGAATAAAGTTTCTAAACATTAGGTTGCCGAGTTCGTCCAAATACCCAAGTCTCAGCCTACATATATGATTATATATATAAACATTTATTTAAATAACTTGAGCGGTTAAACCTACCTCACAAGACTCGAAGCACAATTTCTTCACGAAGTGCAACACGTAACAAACTGCTTACGTTCTACCGGCACAAAAAACATTCAGAGAAACTAGTAGCCTTTTGTGAGCCAAACTCAGGGAATCTAAGTGACATTAACAAGTACATAGAACATCCGGGTGAATATACCTTTGGCCGAATCATCCATAACATTGAATTATGAGATCTAACGATACAATTCGATCATGCAACGTTTCTATTCGAATTCAGTCCAGACCAAAACAACGCTGGACAACACGCATACCTCTAACTGTCCAACCCCCAAAACGAAATGGCTTGGGAGAACGCTAGTGTCACCTTAACTCATCCACCTACCAGACACAATAACAGGAAAAATTTGATCGATCATAAGGCAGAGATGAAAAGCAAACTTATGCCGTGGCACCAGCAGAATCATCAGGCTTGTCCATGTCCATTTGCTCACCGGAGGCCTGCTGTGCACCTCCCTCACTCCCTGGCTCACCAGCTGCACCAGACCCGCTTTGCTGTTGCTCTGGTGTTTGAGGCTCAGGTGCTTGGGTTTCAGGCTGTGGCGGTGGAGTCTGTGGTGGCGGAGTCTCTGGCTTCGGAGCTGGCTTTGGTTTTGTCATGATCGGTTTGCAGAACCTGTAAAACATGGTTTCAGAACCAACTGTCAGAATCACAGTGTCATACTCAGATTGATGCAAGAGAGTTTCTTTAGCAACGAACCGGTCAAGTGTTTCAGCTTTCTTCTTCAGATCTGATACAAGCAGCACAGGATTAGCGTGCTTTGGTAGGGCATCCTGTTGCTGCTTCCTCTCTCTTAACCAGTTCTCTGCTTCAGAGCACTCATTGATGACCTGTGTGGAACGGTAAAGATTAGCAACTATCAGAAAGATTTGCCTCTTCTATGGCACATGCTTGGCAGTAAGTCACAGGTCATGGCAACCATAACAGGGAACAGATCTGATCATGAGATCAATCATGTCCACCCCTGCCCATGAGCACTCCATGCCTAGTATCCATAGGCGTAGTACTACACAGTGCTACTCAAACCAAAGAATTGAAAATAGAATGTCACTCTGACCTACCTTCTGTTTCTCAGATATGTCAATATGGTCAAATTTTTTGTCATTGGACAACGCAGCCTCTCTGAAACTGTTGATACAGTACACCAATTGATCTATGGCAGAACCCCTTTCCGTCCACTCCTTGTACCGTGCCTCAATTGGATCACCAATCTGTAATTGAAGAAAACTTGGTGTCATCTAATCCACAAACATGCAAGAAGAAAGTCTCCGTGGGCACAGTAGACCAAGCAGTGCTGTAATTCAGTGCATAATATGCATATAGTAATACCTTTTTAAGCTCTTCCAGTTTAGAAATGTAGACTCCCTTTGTTTCGTCCTCACCATCTTCATACAGCCAATCTTCAACCTCCTGAAGCTTTGCAATCAACCCTTCCTTCTCCTCGGGTGTAACAAAATCGTTATACTTGTCGTAGAGCTAAATACAAGGAAACAAACATTAGCAGATTAGCTACTGCTTAAGTTCACAAGGAAAACCATGAGGGCATGCATCTCCACATACCTTATTACGCATGTCATAGACATAAGCTTCCACAGCATTTTTCTTCTCTTTGGTTTCTTCCATTACTCTGTCCTGAAGAGCCATCTCATACTCTTTCTCTACAGCCTTCTGCAGGTCAGCTGCAGCCAAGGCCCCGTAGACCAACTCATGGACCGGAACTAGAGTTTTCTTAACTTTCCTTTTTGATGGCTCAACCTAAATAAAATAAAAATAAATATATATAAAGTAAATCAACAAATTACTGATCTTCTAAACATACATCCAAAGCATTCATGAACCAAACAAGAGTGCAAGTATATAACTTGCATGAAATTATCAGAATAATTCTAACACATGTGAACACAAGAAGAATGATAGCCTATAAATTATTAAACTTCTGTGATGACATCTCAAGATACGACAACCAGCAGTCAGAATAAACAGAAAGAACCAATTATGGAAGCTCACTCATAATAACAATCTAAAAACCATTATATTCATCAGCATGCTTCAAACAAAATATCACCCATCCACATGTACTAAATCCAAAATTTGTGAAGAATGTATCACACCTTTGCATCAGTTTCCATCGGAACAGACTTCTCCTCAGTATCCTGTGCTCCATTTTCAGCTGCGGGAGCAGCCTCAGTGGTATCAGCACTTTTAGGCTCCTGCATATTTACATCAGATCCAGCAGCAGGATCACTTGGTGCATCATCTGTGTCCATCTTTGTAGTATCTTTTGCAGCTTCGTTTGCAGATGAGACTGGAACTTCCACATCCTCCTCCTCCAGCATCTGCATGCAAAAATGGCATAAAGCACAGTGTTGGGAACACTTGAAAGCTATCCCAAAAAAGGCTCAATGGTCGCCTACTCTAGTAACTTACCATTGCTGAATCAACTGTAACAATCCCATGGATGTTGAGACGCACTTTAACTTTCAGTTTGGCCTTCTCACCTTTGGAGGGTTGGAAAGGGCCAATCTACATAGATTTTAGCACATTATAGCAAATTGCAACAGAGGAACTATAGTATAACATGAACACTGTCTAAGGGTTGCTTACTGTGTAAGTGCTTATCTTCTGTGGAATTTGTGAGTCACCTGTGTCCACATACAAAACATCAACTTCAAATGTACTGGACTTATAGAAGGTTAGAGCTTTAATGCTAGGAATTGCATTCCCCTTTGGGAATACAATGGTCTGTTGGGGTGCACTGTTCTGGGAGTCTTGTTTCCATGACAATGCAATTGAGAAAGGAAACCCATCATTAACCTGCAAACCATCAATCCAGAGTCATCCTTACGATACAAGGCATAATCCAAAAAATAAAAAATAAAAATATATAAGGCATAAAAAACATATCATATCCTAATCTTACATTTTAAGACAATTATATATCATTAGGTTAGAAAATACATAATAATACAGCACCATGTCCTTTATGAGAATCAACTGCTACTGTTGAATATGAAGATAATCAAGAGAACATGTGACAGATGTCTCCACAAAATACACCACTAAAGGTAATGCAGGGGATGTTTTTTTAACACTACCACAGTAGTGCATATGGGAAAATGAGAAAAGAACTTGAGCACCTACATTCCAGCAAAAACTAGAGCAGTTTTTCCATGAAAGGCTTAAAGGTCGTTTCACAAGACCTTTGAAAAAAAATGACCAGACAGATGGCTGAGCAATCAACCTTTCTAGATATTAGGGCTAGAAAAAAAAAACCACATGCATTAAATATAGTAAATATTAGACACCATGGGAAATTTGTCCTTACTAGGAAGGTAGCCAGTATTACCAACCAAACTGAATCAAAGGTATACAGCGTTCCAAAAGGCGGAATTCTGCAGCCACCTAGGCACCAGTGGGCACTAGGCGGAGGGGGACCGCAGCAACTAGGGGCTAGGCAGGCAGGCAGACAAGGTGGCGATGGAGATGGAGCCGCGCGGGCAGCCCGATATTTGGTGGGTGGATGCTCACGCACGGACGGGAAGAGCACGCACAGATGGGAAGAGCGGGATTGGCGGGCAGACAAGCACACAGGGAGGAAAGCGCCATGGGAAGGGCATGCAGGAAGGGTAAAGGGAAGGCCTGTGAACTGTTTCCTCCCCTCCCAGCTCTCCTCTGCTCCCCTGTTCCATGTCTCCTCTCTCGTCTCCTCTGCACCGCCTAGGAAATGCCTAGAGTACACCTAGGCTTGCCTAAGCGCGAGCTTATCGCCTAGCGCTTTTCTTAAGCTTGAGTATACATATCTGCTACTCCACTAAACACCCATTTCACCAATTTATGGGCAGTAGTACATGTCATTGTAATGACAAAAAGGACAAGAAGCAGATCTCAACAGCTGAATATGGCATTGTAAGTAAAAAGGTGACAAGACTATCAATTAGACAGGAAAGTTATGCGAACTATTTTGCCTGAACTTGCAGTTCCAATGGACACATTTTTCCAGACATTAATCAGAGTGCGCAGCAACACACAGCTTTCCAAACATTAATAAGTCAGTATGCAATTATTGCAGTATTCATTAGTGTCAATGAATGAAGCATAGACAAAAGCCATGGTTGATGCTATAGACCAGCACTAGAATAATCTAACCATTCCATAGCGTAAAACCAGATATAGAAAAGAAAAAAAGAATGAGCTCATACCTGAAATTCCCGCACTTTGAAAGTGGGGCTGAGAATAGCACACTGAAGAGCACATCCTCGTGCAACACACTCACTTGCATTCATAGTTCGCCTCGGCTCCTTCCCAAAAAATTCAGTGATTATCTTGATTATGGCCGGGACACGAGAACCAGATCCGACAACCTCAACAAAGTGCACATTTTCAGTTGTCAAGCCAGCTTCAGCCAGGGCCTTCTCCAAGGGCCCTTTGACACGTTCCAGCACAGCTGCACTGATCTGTTCGAACTCCTCCCTCTTAATAAACCCTCTCACATCCTTCTCATCCATCAGGCACTCAATGTTCAGTGGAGCCTCTGGGTTGGCGCTCAGCACCTTCTTAAGCTTCTCACACGCCACACGCAACCTTAGGCATGCACGGGCATTCTGGTACACATCAATCTTGTACTCTTCCTTGAATTTTGCTGCAAAATGCTTGAAGAGGGCCTCATCAAAGTCCCTCCCGCCGAGGGAACGGTCATATGCATGTGAAAGCATCTTGAGCTGCCCCTTCTTGTAACCGACAATGCTGACCTGCATGCTAGCATGACCGACATCAACGAATGCAACGTTTAGCTGGTCATGCTCAGGGAGGTCAGTCTTATAAATCCCATAAGCCAGCGCCGTGGCAGTTGTCTCATGGAACAGCCGCAACGGCCGAAGGCCTGCAATAGTAGCGGCATCAAGAACAGCCCTGCGCTGCAAATCACTGAAGTACACGGGGATGCCAATGCAGCAATCAACAACCGCAGTGTTGAGGTTCCCCTCGGCAATGCCCTTGAGATTGGACAGCACCATGGCAAGCAGCTGGGTGGGGGTGAACGTCCGCTCCTCTCCCAGGAACCGCACGTGGACCAGGGGAAACCCATCGGGGCCCTCCGTGACACGGAACGGGAAGGAGGCGAGATCGCTCTGCAGCTCGGGGTCGGAGAACTTGCGGCCGAGCAGGCGCTTGATCTGAGAGATGGAGTTTTTGGGGTTCATGGTCGAGGACGCGGCGCCGGCCGTGCCGATGAACCGCTGCTTGTCCCCGAAGCAGACGATGGCGGGCGTCTCGCGCTTGGACTCCTCGTTGAGGACCACGTCGATGCCGCGCTGCCGCGCGACGGCCACGATGCAGCTCTCATTGCCGAGGTCGAATCCCACCACGCTCATCTTCGATTCGATTCACCCTCAGCTGCTGCACCGAGTAGATCCGATCACAACCAATCCCTGCAAGGGGCAGCGAGATCTAGCAGTTAGGTACGCCAGCGGCATCACAACAACTCTCGGCAGCCACAGAAAAATCTACAGAAGAAATCGATTTTTTCAACCGAAAAGCGCCACAAAACCCGATCTAAAACCTCCGAAACCCCAAAACCGGGCCCTCGGCTAAATCTCGGAAAAACATATACAAAACGCTAAAAATAATCCGGAGACCGGAGGACGCAGAGACCGGCATAGAGCTCAGCTCTCGCGCGGAGAAAGGAGGCGGAGGGATCGGATCGTACCTGCGGCGGCGCAGGGCGGGGCGGGCCGGGACCGAGGCTGTTGGAGACCTCCTGAAGCTCGGTCCTAGCAGGCAGCGGCGCCTCGACTTCTCGTCGCAGTCGGCACTCGTCGTCGTCGTCGTCGTCGTCTCCACGAGGGCCTTCGCGAGGGGAGGCGGCGATATATCTCGCTCACCGGGTACGAGGGGCGGTGCGCTGGGGGTGGGGGTGTGGCCGTGAACGTTCTAGGAGTTGCCAGATACAGAGAGATGTTTTGTTGTTCGTTCTTCCGTCTGACGTGGTGGACCCGGGTTGTTGTTCTCTCTGACGTGTTGGGCCCGCGTTCGCAGATGAACAATGGAACTTTCTGGGCTCTTCAGGACTACTGTACAACGGAGGTTGTCGAATTGTGCTGGTTACTAAATTAGTTGGTAACTAGTCTTTTCCTGTAACATGTAGATTCCACACGTCTCACCTATCCAGTGTAGACTGTTAATAGATTTTTGTTCATTTTGCTAGCAATCGTGCTTGTACGTTGCCATGGAATCCAATACATCTTATAATGAGACTCTATATCATTGCTAAATGCGAGTTTTGGTTGCTTCTATGAGCACCGGATCATGAGTCTGTCCGGGATAGGGAGTGCGTGAGTGTATTTTAGAAAGTAAATAAATAGGACTCATAATATATTTATTATTATTTTTATATTTTATTACGGTATCCCATACTCTCGTTTATTTTATATGTTCCAGTCCCTTCCGGTCCGAGTATTGAGCCTTTTTTTTTTTTCGACAACGCAGTCTCCGCTTCCCTTTCTGCCACAAATGTCCACGCATTTGGCTCATAGCCCACGGAAATCGATTAAAGCAATTAGAGAGTCCGTACCGAGCAACTATAGGATTAGGTTGGATGAAAATAGATATAGAAAAAATAGAAGCTAGGAAAAAAGGATATGGGAACAAAACAACAGACGCCGTCCGGCATGGAAATGAAAAATTAAACGAATCGAAATCGATCTCTTAGTTGGACGAAAGATTTTATAGCACACATGTCCGTGCGTTGCAACGGGAGTAAAAAATTATTAAATTTTCATACACAAAATATGAATGAAAATGTTACATCTATTTTGTATGATATTTTTCTATAAATTTAAGGGCAACAACTTATTAACCTATGTTCTGTTTGAAATTATTTTATGATGATTATCATAATAAAATGAAACCTTGAGAGTTTTTTCTCTCATTGCAAAGCACACGAACCAATTACGTTATCCATGAGTTCATGGGATTAAAGACCAGGTTTTATGACTTCTTTTGAAAAACCACAAATATTTGTACTTTTAATCTCATCAAGTCGTCAAGAAGTTATCTATTAATGTGACAAGAACTGGTCTTTGTAATGATGATTATAATGGGAGAGTTGTCTCAATTTTTTACGTGATAGCTCTCGTGCAGGATCAGACTGGACAAAAACATCTTAAAGATTTTAGTTTTCTTTTTGATTAGTTGGACCATTGGTCGAATCAAGATCTATATCAGAAGTTTTGTTCTTAGTCAACTCAGAAATACATCCATAACTTAGTGGCAGAATTTTTATAGAAGGGCTAAAGATTCAAAACCCGCCTATGCATATTTATTCTTTATTTTCTAAAATGGCACTTGTTCTTTATTTTTTGCACGACTCTTAAAGAACAAAAAATATCAAAATCAGAAAAGAGTAAAACAACATCAATAAAACAGTGGATAGAACTGTAAAAGATGGAAGCTGCCATGACCCAAGTCCACCTTGTGGGGAATACCAGGGATTAGAAAAACAACAATGGAAAAAAGCGAACAGACGGTTAACAGCATTGGCTCCCATTAGCTGCCAAAAAATCAGAAAAAGAGATGGAGTCGGATGTCGTGGCTTGTTAGGTCCCGAAAAACCAGTAAAATATAATGGGTTTTTGGCGAATTAAAATATAATGGAGTCGGATGACACGGAAAACAAAAGAAGTCGTAGAAAATTTGGAGAGAAAAAAGGTACGTATATATGTGTGAGGGACGGACTCTCCCTCAACATGCATGATCCAGACCCGCACAGATACCCCACGTGTATAGCTGTTCTATAAGATTTTACCTAATTTCTATTTATATGTTTTCTATTTGGGTTTAGATTCCTATTCAGTTTTTACTGGGATCCAAGAGATTTATTTGATAGAAAGTTTACCTCTTTAGCATGACTTAGTTCGAGTCACATATATGACCCAATCCGTTTTAGAATCAGAATTCGTATCGCGCTAACTCATATAAGCTCGGGCTTATGTCCCACAGAAGAAACTATTTATTATCTGGTAGTTAGGGGACAATGTACGAAAAAATAGATGGACAAAAAATAATGGGCTGAAATTTTGCCTCTTTATTATTACTAGGAAATATACCCGTGCGTTGCAACGGGAGAAAAAAAAAAACTATCAAATGGTAATGAAAAACATATATGTGAATCTTACATGTCTATTTATATCTTATTCTTTTTTTGTAAAATTTAAGAACTATAATTTATTATATGATGACCATGACTGTGTTTTTTGATGATAGCTTCACAAAGCCTTTTTAGTTTTTTTTTTTTCATTGGTCATCTATGCATACCACTCTCTCTATTTTCCCTTTTTTTCTTGGCATCCATGATTGGATATTCTAACCATGGCATTGTACTTTAATTGTGTACTGTATCGATCCATATATTATATTAAAAAAAGAATGCATAATAAGAATAGTGTGATATTTTTCATCATTGCAATAGAGAAAACTCAAAAGAAAAAAGCAATATTAAAGTAATTTTATCGGATACAAAAAATTTCACCTAGTGCATCAATATTTGTAATATGATTTTCAAGTGCATTAGCCACCTCCTCCATATACATCTTCACGGGCATCAATTAAGGTATGCCGATCTTAATCATATGGTTCAATGTTGATTTCCTTGTGTGTATTACAGTTTGACAATGAAAATTATATATATTGAATTGCACTTCTCAACAGTTTACTGTTATGATCTAGCATGCACGGCTACACTACTAAAAAATATCCAATCACTTACTATAGTTACGGATAGAGTTAGACAACTAAATTCTGTGTGAAGTCATTTATTTGCATATACATTTGCGCTCACTGTATAGTATGTATATATATATGGTAGCAACAAAATAAGGACCAACACATAACACACACGACCATGCAAATTAAACATGAGTCTGAAGTTTAGAATAGGGTAGAAAAAGATCTTGTGTGTTTTCTTTATCTGAGTTCCGGCTCCTCTTTGATAAGTTTTGCAACTCAAGCTGATTTTTTCTTTTCTTTTTTTTTTCTTCCCTCTCTTTTGATTGTTAAGAAGGAATTTGATTATGACGTTAACACAACTCATTGCAAGTAGTGTGCAACGCCTAAACTTAGGAGCTAGAACATGGAGTTGCGTTATAGCTAAAGTATAAACTGACAAGTTTAGTAGTGAACATATAATATATGCCACACCTCATTTCACACTTTTATTTATTTATTTTTTCTCTCTCTAATCAAAAGAGTGTTTTTATTGTTTATAATTTTACCTCTTTATTAATAGTAGGACCTTCTACTCATGGGACCGAAGACCATAGTTCGAATTTATTTTTTTGTCTGTAAAAAATTTGAAGATTTCAATAACAATAAATAAAATAAAATTTAGACAAACATCATCAAAGCTTGTATGGTGTGCTTTGGTTGGATCTCCTACTCGTGGTGTTGAAGACCGCCGTTCGAATCTCAAATCTAGCATATTAGTTTTTGGCCTTTTCCGCTAGGTGCCTGTAGTGGGCCGTGGCCTCCACGCAAGCGCCGGTTGGGCTTTGGCCGAGGGGCCGTGGGCTGGACGCAAGTGCTGGTCGGCCCGGATGAGAGCACAGGGGGGTTGGAGTGGGCTCAGCTGAGTGAGTACTAAGTAGAAAGCGAGTGGGCTCAACAGTTATTCTAGTTAGAATGGGCCGGACCAAGAAAACGGCGAAAATTTTGCCTCTTTATTAATAGTATAGATATAGATAGATATAGATATAGATAAAGCTCCACTCATAAAAAAACTAAAATAAATTGGTAAGCGATTATTAGGTTAAAATATTATAATATATTTTTTAAAGTACAATATTAATTAATAATAATAGTTAATCATGGTTTGTCATTTGTAAAATGAAAAATGTACGGATCATTTAACTAGAAGGTTAGAGGCCCTGCGTTAAAAGTTTTGAAAAGATCTAAAAAAGTTACTATTAGAAATGGATACAACCGAAGAGATTACACAACATTTTTTTTTACTTCTACATTACTAAAAAACAATTTTTTACTTCTATATTTCTTGTTTCATCATTGTTCTGTTCAGAACTTTTGTATGTTACTAATGTAATGTTTGTGCTAATATGACGGCTTTATCTTTAGGATGCACATGAAAACAACCATCACTTACACTCCCATATGTTCGACTATGGTGTATGAGTATGTAAATTGTCATATGAGATTGCTGGCAGACTAGTACTCGGTGGCCCCTCGATCCATCTCATGCATAGCTTTATCTCTAACTCATACATTTGTATGACTAGCTATATTCTAAATATTAGCTATATTGGGACCATTGCTCTTATAGGATATTCTTTTATTTTTATTCTTTTATTTTTTTGCAGCCACCACCTTTCCCTACTTGAGAGTAGATTTACATGTGTGTCCATTGTCTTTATAAACCATATATTGCTTATCCCTATTATAAGCATTGGTTTATTTTCATACAAGTATATCATTTAGATTTATGCTTCATACTAGAGTCTTTACCGAGTTTTTCTATAGAAAAATATAAATACGACACCTAGGAATACTCTCAAGTTGAAATATTATAATGATATCTTCGTACGCTTGCGGAACCATTTTTAAAACCTACAAAGAGTTATCATATGATGGTTTATTATATCGTAGCTAGGAATATAGTCTTGGGGCTAATACTAAGAAATGTTGAAAAAGTGTCGTACCACATCTCCAAACTATTGGTTGCCTAGACTATAGTCTTAGTGTTGTTAGAGTTGCAGCTCTCTTGATAGAGGTAAAATTAGTCCTAGTACGCCATGGTGCCTACACCAGACTATTTTGAAACTATCATTAGAGGTGTATCGTTAACAGCGATGTTGGGAAACACCATAGACATTTCTAGGCGTCATTGTCGGGGATAGATTCTATCTCTATTCTCAGTAATGACGCTAAAAAAATAGCAACAGTAGAGTTTCATCTAGTTGACAAAAGGAGTTCCTGAAGCTATAACTCTTTCGTAACCCCAAAGGCAAGCCCCTAGAGCATAATCCACTCTATATGCTTTTGCAAAGCTTTATACAACTTAAGTCTTGTGAGATGTGCATTAAGTATAGCCTTGGTCGGTACTGTTGTTGCATGACTACCTTGTCTTATAGGATTCCATAGCTACACCTATCTAGCTTAACAGATCGTTTCTGGTTATGCTTAGCAACATTTAGATTTTGGTAGATGCCGAATGATGGCTTCATCGTTCGCGAGGTACATGTCTTTCTTTTGTTCTCCTTGACTCACTTTATGGGTCGTGAAAACTCCATGATGATGATGATGTTAATATGAGATGGGACGGGACATGGGATATGTTTCTAGTGGTTAAGCCCATAGGAATGTCATAGTCGTGCTTGTCCCGTCTATGTCGATTAAGGACCATTATTGTAGGCCTGCTTGTGGTTGAGACCTTTGTAGTACCGACCACATACTCTGATAAGCCTGAGTACCATGGTGATTCCATCACGTGAAACGACAATCGCACACTAGGAGTGGAGAGGTGGCGCCAGTGGCATGAACCCACCCGGTGAGTCACGGAGGATTGCATCAGGAGGTGGAGTTCTGTGCTCTCGGGTAGCGTGGATTTCACGTATGGAGGATCTAGGAGAATGTTTGATATATGCAAGCCTTGAACCTACATATATCATGTGGTTGAAAATTCTCAGCTGAGTTATAATCGATTCGGATTGACGTTGCTCCTTAGTCATGGGGACTCGATCAACTGACCTGTGTTGTAGTGCAAACAATGGAACATGATGGCTTATCGAATAATTTGAGATGTATGTTAAAGAGAAGTGTCTAATTTATATTAGGTGCAAATGAAGACTCTTACAGACTTAATCCTGAGATCTTAAGACATCATATCCTTAAAAGTCTTTTCTTTAGTCAGGTAAGACTTGCTGAGTACCCTCATGTACTTAGGGTTTGTTAACCTCTATTGTAGGTGAAGGAAACTGATTGTAGGTTGATTTATGGGCACCTTTGGGCAAGATGATCTCAGATTGGGTGCTTTGCACTAAAGTTAGTAATGCTATTCTATTTATTCACAAGGTTCAAATCTTGTTGTAATCGCTTAATGTAACACCCCTGGTGTTAAGTTAACCTAAATCCCACCATGTCATCATATTATGCATTAAGCATCATATTTATTAATCCAATGATAATGCAATTAGCATATGATCATATGCGTCATTAATTTGATAACCAAGCATTAAAGTGCATAAGTGCATTTCATGGTATAATAGTCTTTTCATGATTCATACTTTATCTGGCATGTTGAGTATGTTTTTGAGATGTTAATCATGCCTAATGATTATTAGTGTAGCTTGATAAGCTTGTTAATTAAATAAAATGAGTTTATATTTTTAGGTTGGTTGAGTTCTTTCATGGAGGGTGTTTTATCAATGTTATGATAATCATTTTTCTTAAACTTACATGTTTAATTTTATTCATAAAAGTAACCAACTAAAACCAACCTTGATGTTTGAGAGTGTGTGGCTAATTATGTTTAACTTTTCAAACATGTTTTACAAGTCAAATGATGCAAAGAAAGAACAAAAATTGAATTTGGAATTCAAATGCCAACTTTTTCCATAATTGGTTAAGTGTTGGAATTTTAATTTCATTTTTAATTTCGGGAGCTAACCATGATTAATTTTGCAAATAAAAGTTGCCAAACTTTGGCACCATTTCAAAGTATGAACTTTGTACTTTGAAAGTATGTCATTGGTTGGGTTTGAAAAGTACCACAACATCATTGATTAATTGCCCAAAGATCCAATTTGAAAATCCTTTCCAAAAGCTTGAAATTCAAAGTATTTTTGCCCCCTTTACAATTTCATCTCAAAATATTTAAAATTTGAGAAAACTTCAAAAATACAGATTATACATCTCTTTGAGCTCTATAAGTTTGGTATATAAAGTTTTTCAAGTTTTTGAATAAAATTTGAAGTAATTTCAAAAGTTCTTTAAATTGGGAATTGTCCCCTTTTGATTTTTAAACTTCAATTCAAAAATTACTCAGTTTCATAAAAACTTTCTAAATGAAAGTTGTAGATCTTAAAAAATGGAACAACTTTTATTTTTGGAGATTTTCATCTTTTATTCAAATTTTGAAAGTAATTTTGAAATCCCAAAATTTAGGATTTAAGCCCCTTTTCAAATTCAAATTGCAGTTTCAAAAATATTTGAAATCTGACTAAACTTTCTTAATAAAAGTTGTAGAGCAAGAAATCTTGTGCAATTCGTATTTTTTGGAGATTTTCAAGTCTAGTTCAAACTTTTGGAGAATTTCGGAGAAAACAGAAAAGGGGAAGGGGATAAGATGCTACCGTAACCCGAGGGGGGGAAATCCCCTTTCTCCTCTGCCGCCGGCTAGCAGCGCCATGCCCGCGTGCGCTGCCATGCCGTGAGTTGCTCCAGCGGCTTCACCAAGCGCTGGCTATTGTCTGGAAGCCGCCACTCTTCGCTGTCACAACCCCTTTGCATCACCACCACCTATAAATCGCCGAGTCGCCGTCACTGCCGTCTTCTTTCTCTTTTCCGGCCGTTGCCCTTGATATCATCTCCGCCGCATCCTTGCGCGTAGTTTGAGCTGCTCCGCGCCGCTTGACACCACCGGAATATCCGCTGCACCGCCGTCTTCCTCGCATCCGGCCACAGGGTGCCGCCGCGACCATGTCACCGTGGCCAGGCCACTCTGGTGCGCCTCCATCCAAGTCAAGCAGTGCTCCAGTTTCGCCTTGAGGTCGTGACAATTGTCGGCTTCTCCTTTTGATTGCTACCGCCTCTACCTCACTGAAAATGGCCGTGAGCCGCAGCGCCGTCGTGCCTTGCTCATTGTGCCGCCATGGCCGGCGTCGAGCCTCAACCAAATCCCCCCGCTGTCCAACCACACCAGCAGGCGCGCTCTTCGCCGGAGCCCGTTCCAGCCTAGCCAACCACCGCCAGCCGGCCGTCTGCCATCGATGCCCGAGCCCCGGCCATCGCTGCCCCTCGGTGTAAACGGAGGAAGAAGAAGGGGGGCCGGGCCCGTCTGTCAGTGAGGAAAAGAGAGGGAGATGGGAGCTGGGCCGAGCCAGGCCAGTTGGGCCGTGGCCTGGTCCGGTGGGAAAGAAAGGTTTTCCTTTTCCTTTTTGGATTTCAATGCTGTTTTTGTTATTGTTCATGATTAAATGTTTTGGGCAGATAAAAATATGAAGAAAATATGTATGTGATCCTCATGATGTGTAGTTTCATAGAAAAATATGTGTTTGACATGTTAAGTACTATTATCATATTTAATAAATGCATGCTTTAATTATTAAATGTATAGTATTTGATTTTTCTAGAGCAATATATTGATCCAAAAACCATAAAAATTTAAGGTTAAACTTTTCATATGAAAAGTAATCTCCACTAAAATTTGTGCACTATTTTGAGCAAGTTTGCTTTTATAACTAATTCTTTCACCTTGTTTAATGGCCACAAAAATGATTAATAAAATAACCTTTAGTTAATTAGTTTTCTAATTAAAATATTGGGTGATTTGTGGTATTGTTTGAAGACTCTAGATCAGTAAACCTCCCTGGTCCAAGGCATGATCATGTATAGTATGTATATAGTGTTGCTCATATGATTAATAAATAATTAAAAGACTTAAGTAGCAAGGATAGGATTCATTTAGGTTTGGTTGCTTTTGATGTTGCTTGAAGACCAAGAATCATTATCTCCCCTAATGATTCATGGCTTGATTGCGTAGTGTTACTAGTGGCTATCATCACATGTGTAGTAATAGTTAATTAGTTAGCAAGCTTAATTAGTGGCTTTTAACAACTGTAAAAAAATAATTAATAACCTTAGTAGTTCTTAATCACTATTAGGGTTGATTGATTTTGGGATTGATTGATGACCCTAGGTCAGTAACCCTAATGACCTTCGGCAATTCAATTACGTTGATTGCGTTACATTATCCGATGTCATCGTAGTTGTTACTTATGATCCCTTGATACAACTATACCGTGAAGGAAAGTTGTACTCAAGTTAATGTGAAATTAAGTTGTTTCCTGTTGCCCTGCATCATGCATCATGTCATGCATTTCATCATACTCAGCATACATCATTTCATGTACGTATAGTTCATGTGATAGCGAAGGATCATGATGGTCAAGTTTCAAAGAAGATTCGCGGTGATCCAACCCTGACAAGGTGAATCCACGAAGATGTTGATGTCAAGAATAACAACTAACCTTCTCTGCAACGCAGGCAAGCCTCGGATGCATTTAACCACCTCCTTGTATTCTGAAAAGCTTTTACATTGTATGTTTATGATGTGATGCATTAGGTGTTAGGAGTTATGTGATCTCCTACTTTGATGCATTTACCGTACCTTGATATATACCCTGGATACCTATTTTGATTTCAAAAATAGTAGTATATGCTTAGCCCTGCTAATAGCATAGACCTTATGAAATATTTTTGAAGGTGTGATAACATATCCTTTTGAGAAAGTGATAAAACCTGGTGTTTCTTGTTGGTACCCTTCACTTTGATCGGGTCAAGGGCATGCAATAAGGACATGATGAGTAAATCGAGACATCGGTGGAGTGACTTGCACCAGGATGGGCTAGTGCCCTAGTGTAGTGTCGTCCACTTGTGTCGTTTAAGCACCGTTCGTTGCCTTGGCCCTTGGATCATGAGGTTATTGGATAGTACTATTCGCATGCTAATGGCGGTAAGCTCCACTTGGACTATCTATGACCAGAGCGGACAACCGTGGACTGGGAGTGGAAAGATGGCGGGAGTAGCGTGTACCCATCCTACGAGCGCAGTGTCGAAGGACAGACGGCGTAGGGAGGTGGAGTACTGTACTCTCGGGTGCCATAGGACCCGGTCTGGTATAGAGAAATCCGAGCGTTGAGTTGATGTATGTAAGATGTTGGATCCTGCATACATCGTGTGGCTAGGAAGCCCCAGCTGGGTATTTAAGCGGTTCGAATCATCATTGCTCCATGATATGGGAGACTTGATCCTTGCACCAGCATTGTAGTAATGATGGAAGTTGATGGAAGGAAAGTTTTGAATCTGTTACATGGTTGACAAGTGATTGGCATAGTAAGGATCGGCTTAATCTCTTTTTGCAAAATGTGTCTTTGATTCTTGCTAAAGCCTTACCTTGATTTCCATCAGCCAACATTCCTGAGTCTTCTCCACTCTTTTCTATCAGGTAAGTCTTGCGGAGTACTTTTGTACTCAGGGTTTGTTTGACCCCTATTGCAGGTGCTGACTAGTGAAGCTAACTTCGATCATACCAATGGGCTTGGCATGATCGAATACCTTCCGTCTGAGATGTTCTCTTACAAGTATATATGGTTCTTCCTGGCTTCCGCAAACTCAGTTAAGTTTTGTTTAATCAAACTCTGATCAAATATTGTAATCTTCTTTTGTAAATCTTCCGTTACTCTATTGTACTTGGATAAAAATGGTTGTAATACTACAATATCTCTATAAGAATTCGATCTTAGAGGATCGTGGTTTCATCGGGGTTTCACCCGACAGAACTTTTCAAGTTATATGGTATACAAGCATAGCCGACAGAGGTCTTAGAGACAATGTCGGTGCTTGTAGGCCATATAATTTGGAAGGTTCTGCCACAAAATGGTATTAGAGCGATTCTTACAAAGATACTTGTAGTATTACTTTGTAAAAACTTCAAAATAAATTTACAATTAAAAGTTTTTGACAAAACAATGTTAAAACTTACCTTACGTTCTTCCTAAAATTGCTGCAAGCTGTCAAGAAGACTTTTCGGATAATCCTCAACAACATTGAAGAATCTTCGAGTCTTTTCGAGGAAAATCCAATGAAGAGTCAACTTCATTGACAGTGCCCTGCTAAGAGTCTTTCTGTATCCCGTCTCACTCTGCAAGACTAATATGTAAAGTATTGCCCTATAGTGAGTTGTGAATGATGTGCTAACTAACATCGTGAAGGCGTATAGGACAAGCATGCATCATATCTAGCATATAAGATAAAGGTAACATGTCATTCTTTAATCCAACCATAGCTATTGTTTGTATAGCTATTAAGATCCCACTAATCTCGTCCTGTATCTCAACTTGCTAAGGAACTTTTGCTTAGCAAATACCTCAAGACAACTTTAATTTCTTCGCCTATGCGTGTATCTTACCTTGGTCTTTCTAATCTCGACACACGCCAATTGCTTGACTTCGTCATTTCAACATGTGTCATTGGGAGTTATCGAAATTGTGTTTTACGGTGGTACCATGATCCACGATTCTGATGCAGCGTCAAAACCTGGGGTCTCCTGTGTGCTGCAGCCACGTGAGTTACTGCTGAGCGCTCGTTTGTATCAAGATCAATGATCATCCTCCATCACTTTTCATAATTAAAGTGCTCCCTTGGGATCATTCTTCGAAATCCCAACTCCTTGTATATACTAAACTTGTTCTTACGTATCCGAAATTTATTTAGCTCTAGCCTTGCAACCATATATTAATCTTGGTTCTACCCCTGAAACCAACTCTCTTTCCTTGTGAGATTCTTGAAACTTAATGTGCTTGACACATTTCCTTTTCCATTACTCAAACCCCATTATTGTTGTATTTTCTTTCTTTGATCTTTAGATACATAATTCCTGTTGACACTCTCACCACAAATAGCTATCTCTTGGTTTAGTTGGAATTCTCCAACCCCAAACCTTGCTGCTTTATGCACTTCTTACAAGTCAATATACTTGATACATTTTCTTTTCCATTACTTAACCCAAAGCCTTAAATCTCAGGATGAGATTTCTTTTAAGGGGGATATAATGTAACACCCCTGGTGTTACGTTAACCTAAACCCCACCATGTCATCATATTATGCATTAAGCATCATATTTATTAATCCAATGATAATGTAATTAGCATATGATCATATACGTCATTAATTTAATAACCAAGCATTAAAGTGCATAAGTGCATTTCATGGTATAATAGTCTTTTCATGATTCATACTTTGTCCGGCATGTTGAGTATGTTTTTGAGATGTTAATCATGCCTAATGATTATTAGTGTAGCTTGATAAGCTTGTTAATTAAATAAAATGAGTTTATATTTTTAGGTTGGTTGAGTTCTTTCATGAAGGGTGTTTTATCAATGTCATGATAATCACTTTCCAAAAGCTTTCCAATTATCAATTTGGAATTCAAATGCCAACTTTTTCCATAATTGGTTGAGAGTTGGAATTTCAATTTTATTTTTAATTTCGAGCTAACCATGATTAATTTTGCAAATAAAAGTTGCCAAACTTTAGCACCATTTCAAAGTATGAACTTTGTACTTTAAAAGTATGCCATTGGTTGGGTTTGAAAAGTACCACAACATCATTGATTAATTGCCCAAAAATCCAATTTGAAAATCCTTTCCCAAAGCTTGAAATTCAGTGTTTTTGCCCCCTTTACAATTTTATCTCAAAATATTTAAAATTTGAGAAAACTTCAAAAATACAGATTGTACATCTCTTTGAGCTCTATAAGTTTGGTATATAAAGTTTTTCAAGTTTTTGAATAAAATTTGAAGTAATTTCAAAAGTTCTTTAAATTGGGAATTGTCCCCTTTTGATTTTTAAACTCCAATTCAAAAATTACTCAGTTTCATGAAAAAACTTTCTAAATGAAAGTTGTAGATCTTAAAAAATGGAATAACTTTTCTTTTTGGAGATTTTCATCTTTTATTCAAATTTTGAAAGTAATTTTGAAATCCCAAAATTTAGGATTTAAGCCCCTTTTCAAATTCAAATTGCAGTTTCAAAAATATTTGAAATCTGACTAAACTTTCTTAATAAAAGTTGTAGAGCAAGAAATCTTGTGCAATTCATATTTTTGGAGATTTTCAAGTTTAGTTCAAACTTTTGGAGAATTTTAGAGAAAACAGAAAAGGGGAAGGGGATAAGATGCTACAGTAACCTGAGGGGGGATATCCCCTTTCTCCTCTGCCGCCGGCCAGCAGCGCCATGCCCGCCATGCCACACCACGCCGCGAGTTGCTCCAGCGGCTTCACCAAGCGCTGGCTATTGTCTGGAAGACGCCGCTCTGCGCTGTCACAACCCCGTGCATCACCACCACCTATAAATCGCCGAGTCGCCGTCACTGCCGTCTTCTTTCTCTTTTCCGGCCGTCGACAATTCCTCGGTTCACCGTCAAATTCACGCTCCATACATAACCGCTGTCCAGCTGCCCTTGATATCATCTCCGCCGCATCCTTGCGCGTAGTTTGAGCTGCTCCGCGCCGCTTGACACCACCGAATATCCATTTGCACCGCCGTCTTCCTCGCATCCGGCCCTGAGGTGCCGCCCCGCGACCATGTCACCGTGGCCGGGCCACTGCAGTGCGCCTCCGTCCAAGTCAGCGGTGCTCGGTTTTGCCTTGAGGTCGTGACCACCGCCGGCTTCTCCTTTTGATTGCTACCGCCTCCACCTCACCGGAAACGGCCGTGAGCCGCAGCCCGTCGTGCCTTGATCCATTTGTGCCGCCATGGCCGGTGTCGAGCCTCAACCAAATCCCCGCTTCGCTGTCCAACCACACCGAAGTGGGCGCTCTTCGCGAGCCCGTTCCGGCCTAGCCGCCACCGCCGGTAGGCTGTGCGCCATGATGCCCGAGCCCCGGCCATCGCTGCCCCTCGGTGTAAATGGAGGAAGAAGAAGGGGGCCGGGCCCGTCTGTCAGTGAGGAAAAGAGAGGGAGATGGGAGCTGGGCCGAGCCGGGCCAGTTGGGCCGTGGCCTGGTCTGGTGGGAAAGAAAGGTTTTCCTTTTTCCTTTTTGGATTTCAATGCTGTTTTTGTTATTGTTCATGATTAAATGTTTTGGGCAGATAAAAATGTGAAGAAAATATGTATGTGATCCTCATGATGTATAGTTTCATAGGAAAATATGTATGTGATCCTCATGCATGATTTAATTATTAAATGCATAGTATTTAATTTTTCTAGAGCAATATATTGATCCAAAAATCATAAAAATTTAAGGTTAAGCTTTTCATACGAAAAGTAATCTTCACTAAAATTTGTGCACTATTTTGAGTAAGTTTGCTTTTATAACTAATTCTTTCACCTTGTTTAAAATAACCTTTAGTTAATTAGTTTTTTAATTAAAATGTTGGGTGATTTGTGGTATTGTTTGAAGACTCTGGATCAGTAAACCTCCCTGGTCCAAGGCATGATCATGTATAGTATGTATATAGTGTTGCTCATATGATTAATAAATAATTAAAAGACTTAAGTAGCAAGGATAGGATTCATTTAGGTTTGGTTGCTTTTGATGTTGCTTGAAGACCAAGAATCATTATCTCCCCTAATGATTCATGGCTTGATTGCGTAGTGTTACTAGTGGCTATCATTGTTGGTATAATTAACGCACACAAAATAATTAAAGAGATAAATCCGCAAGCGCACGGATACCGCTATAGTTTTCACCTAAGAGTATTCCAAGGTATCGAATTTCCACGAGGAACGTGAAGTGATCTAGTAACGAATCAAGAATGTCCAAGGATAGATAAGATAATTGTTTTTGATGGGTAGAGAGGGGGACGCGAAGTGATCTAAGAATCAGACTTACGATACTTATCTACTTTGGAGCAACAGTACTTTTCTAACTCTCAAATAAGACTGGGAAGAAGGTAGTTGGGGAAGGTTGCCAAAAGCTCTATGAAACATCAACTCCGTCGTGATGGAATACGAAGACCAATAAAGCTATCACCTCTAAAGGCTACCACAACTAACCGTAGGAATTGGGCGCAAACTCAGGTAAACCCTAGCCTTGACACCACGTCTACGCTAACGATTACTACTCTAGTCACGTATGCTAACTAGAGCACTCAATACGAGCTAAGATCCCGTAAACAAAGTAAAGTAAGAATAAAACTTAATCAAATAGAAGACTTTGAGTTACCAACTGAAGAATTTGAAGATAAACTGTCTCCGTAGAGGTACAAAGTTGAGGAAGATCCGACAAGCCGGCTCCTCTTCTACTTCTTCCTCTCCTCTCTCCCTATTTTCTAATTACAAGAGCTCTAAATGAGCTAGGGCTTCTAGCTCTCCAAATGAATTGATAGAATGAATTAGGGTTTTCCTGGGGGGGTCTGCCCCAAATTTATAGTCCGGTGGGATACACGATGGCCGTTTGATCAAATCGACTTAAGGTACGGTGGATATTAACCATCAAAGGCGGTGGAGGAAGCTTCCAGAAGGGCGTAGAAGATTGTTTTAGGGAGAGGCCGCCCGGCCCCATCCCTCAGGCCGGCCGGCCCCACCATGTGGGCCCCCGCGCTCCGCTTTATTCTGGTGTTTTCTAGATCCTCCCTGAGTCCAATGTGTGGGGTTTCGTTGGCGTCAAGTTCCGTTACTCCGTTTGATAGTTAGATCCTTTTCTGTGGTTTTCTAGAACAATCCCTGCAAAATAATAATTTACCAAAACTCATGGAATTTGTCAGATAAAACCCTATACTTCTTTATTTGCAAGTGTATTGACCATTTATCATGTTTATTGCACTATTAAATGTTGACGCTATCCACCGTCATCAAGCTCCCCCAAGCTTACCCTTTGCTAGTCCCTTAACAAAGCCTAACTACTAAACTTGGATCAGGGGTTACTACAATGCTTTCACACCTCAAAAGTACACATGCCTTCAAATAGAAATTCTCCTCCGAATTAGACAAAACTGCTCTAACTTTCAGACTTACCCATTTTACCTTTAACTATGGAGCTTTTTAACTTTCGCATGGGTCTTGAGTAATTGAAAGATAGAACAATCAAGTCAAGCACTATGTCTCAAATTCTTCACTCAACTAATATTCTAGAGTTTTTGCAAGTTTTCAAAATAAAACTCAGAGCTTAATTGTATGACACCCTCAAGTCTCTTATAGTATGTAGTATTTGTGGATCTCACTGAGGCATTCATGATGTCATGCCTTCCTACAGCTAAAGATTATAATGGAGTTTATAGGAGTGGCATTAAAACAAGGGTAAAAATACTTGCAATGCATATATTGTAAAGTCAAACAATGAATCCATAGAGAGTCAAGTCATACAATCAAACCAAGATGTGCATGTGTATGGAATATGGTGGATAGGTGAATATATGGTGGCTAAATCTAATTCTACTTTTGCTCTTTGAAAATAAATCTCTCTCTTGAACTTTTAGAACTTTCGCGGGAAAAACATGGGCTATCTTTATTCTCTTTTTTTTTCTTTTTTCTTTCTTTCTTTTTTTCAGGGAGGCGAGTATCTAAGTACCCATTGTTTTAATTGCTTGGACACTTGTCCATTTTTTAACTCTCTTTTTCTCTTTTTCTAATAACTTTTTCTTTTGTATAGCCACATGCATCCTTTGAATACAATAAATGATTTGAGAGATAACAATAAGAACTTAGAGCATTAAACATGGGATTGTCCTATGGGGTATATTTTTGGGTGTTTACTCCTAGTGTAGGAGAAAAATATTTTTAAGGTGGATCTGGATGAAAGTGAAAAATGATTGCGCTTACTCCTAGAGTAGGAGCAATGCATATATAGGTGGAGTGTGTAAGTGATCTTGATTTTAAAAGCATGACAAGACTCTCATAAGGTATACGACAAAGGTTGACTAAACTCAATGCAAAGCAAGCAGCATAATTGAACAAAAGTTTTCCTATTCTAAATGTATATCATATATGGCTTTGGTAGGAATTTAAACTTTGTCATACAAGAGCTCATCATGTAAGATTTTTAGTTTTTAAAAGATAAATCTCCAGAACTTAGTATCATTAGGAATAAGATAAATAGCAGCTCATACTTTCTTATATCATATCCCTCAATCACCTAGACTTAGCTTAAACATATGCCTCCACAAGTTTTAGGTTCAGAGTAAATTCTTATATCAAAACAGTCATATCTAAAACTCGGGAGAATTTAAGGTTGAAAACTAGGCACTTGAAAGGAATTACGACAGAGCAACTATTCATCATCTCCAAGACAAAATTTTATTATTCTTCAGTTTTTATTTGACTCTTAACAAACTAGCTAGAATTATAAACACACTCTATGATCACATCTTAATAAATAGCTAAAGTATCTTTATTTGGTTTTAATTGTTATTCATCTTTTTATTTATTTTAGACTAATAGACTCATAAAAGACTCAACAGACGTGGACCTTCATGTGCCCACATATTTTTGGTGTTTTATGACTATAAGATAAACTCGATAATCGCATAGGTATACTTACTTGATAACTAGGGGATGCCCTCCCCCAAGCTAGATTTTTGCTTAGTCCTTGTTCACTCTTCTCAAACTTCCAAATCCTGTAAAACTCAAATAGACACAAAACTTGTGGAACAGATTAAGTGTTAGGCACATGAATTTCAGTTGTCCGTAGTTTTGGTGATTGAATTTTTTTAGATATGATCATTAAAGGGGCTATTGTGTTCTTGCCCCTACTTTCACGTCTAATTGTGATTTTACCCTCGTTTTTGTCACCGTTGTGATTTTACCCCTGTTTTTTGAAACGAAACTTAAGTTTACCCCTACTCTGTGAACAGTAGCTAACGGTGTCAAATGGGCTCAATAAGGACAAGTTTGCCCATGCAAAATTGCCCCTACTTATCTGAGTACATTGTGATTTTACCCCTGTTTTCTAAAAAAAAATTGACAGCATCATTGCACAACTTGTTACATATGATTCTACACAGCATACAAATATAGAACATCACATCAAATGGAACTGTAGCAAAAGTATCCATATAGCCAGCACTAACCCTCATCCAACATACAAGTCCAACAAAAGCAGTAGCTAATAGTATCATACACCACATTCATGCAGTGTCATACAACATATCCAAGTCCAACAAAAGCAGTAGCTAGTAGTCCAACAAAAGCCGTAGCATAAGCATGTTCGGTGTCATACATCACATTCATGCATCTAATCCTAACAATGCAGCCAACCTCCCTCCTCTTCCTCTTCCTCCTCCCTGTTCCAGCCCCCTCCTCTCCTGTTCCAGCCCCTGAACTTGCACTCCCCCCTTCCCCTTCCCCTCCCCCTTCCCCTTCCCCTTCCCCTTCCTCTTCCTTTCATTTCCAGCCCCTTCTCCTTCATTTCCAGCCCCCCGCCCTTGCACTTCCTCTTCCCCTTCCCCTTCCCCTTCCCCCCTTCCCCTTGCAGTTGCACTTGCACTTGCACTTGCACTTCACATAAATAGAGAAAACTGGTTCAGTGAACAAGTGGACTAAATAAGCAAGAGCAAAAAAAAAACAAATGAGCATGACTCACATTGAAGCTTGTGAAGATGGTTCATTTTGAGAAGCTGAGCGGTTCCTTTTTTGACTAGCAGTTGGACCTCCTTGGCAATGCTTGGCTATATGGCCTAATTCATTACATTCGAAACATGGTCTCCTTTTTGTTACTTGGTGGTGGCCTCATCATAGGACTTGATCCCGGATATTCTTGGTCTTCCCGGTTTCCTTCTCGGTTTTAGGCTTCTTGATTTTATAGCCCAAATCAACATGTGGCCAATTATCCTTGGATGTCATTGGATTGAAAGAACATGCATATGCCTTTTTGAACCGATCAACAGAGAAGTATTCATGCACAAAGTCATCCATTCGTACCTCTCTACTAATCTTAGAAATGAAAGCTAAAGCATGGGTGCAGGGTTTTCCAGTTACTTGCCAAGCCCTACAACTACATGTTTTTTGGCCTAAGTTGACTGCATACCTGAATCTGTTCGCAGTTACTTCAGCCGCTCCAGCCCCACATATCAATACGTCATGGTCCTTGATACTCTTGGCTTTAGCATTTAGAGCATTGGTCACAGCTGGAATAATTATTCCTGACATTTTACTAGCAATCTTGGCTCTCAAAACAAATTTCTCAATGATCATTTGTCTTATCTTGTCATGCATATCCACAATTTGAAAATCCTTGGTTTCAGACACCCAACCGTTAAAGCTTTCGTCTACCTTGCATTCCTCCCCAAATTGGCTTCTACTCCATACAAATGGATGGTTGTCATCCAACCAAGATAGTGCACTAGGATCTTTCTCCTCTATGTTTCGCATGAAGTATTTGAACTTGTCATTTGTGAAGCTCTTGGCAGCTGCCCACATATTCTTACCATAAAGCTCACCACCGCGCCCATTCTTCTTCATATTCTTCCACAAGTGCCTCATGCATTCTCTATGTTCCACTCCTGGGTACACATCATGTACAGCCACCTCAAGTCCCTTGCACGCATCTGTACTAATGACCAAGCCTGTAGGAGTACCAATAGCCTTCTTTAAGTTATTTATAAACCAAGTCCAAATTTTTCAAATTCGACTCGGTCTCAATCACACCATAAGCCACTTTGAAATAGGGAGTTCAGACCATCCTCCACCGCAAACCGCTAACCCGACCCCTTCCCCTTCCCCTCAAGTGTGTGGCATCCATGGCAATGTAAGGCCTACATCCTTGCAAGAACCCATCAATGCATGGTTTTAGAGCAACAAAGAACCTACTGAAACACAAATCACCATTGTCATCCTTTTCAGTGTCTATGTCAACAACGCTGCCAGGTACTACTCTTAGAAGCTCAGCTTGAAAAGTTGGTAGCAAGTTATAACTATCAGCCCACTTTCCATATATGATGTCCATTGCCCTTAGCTTTCCTCTGAAAACTCTATCATATGGAACTTCTATCGAGTACTTCTTCTTGAGCTCTAAGAGTAACTCCTTTGGTGTCATTTCGGGGTCTTCCCCAAGAACAAATCGACAACTCTTTCAGCTATCCATTTATTGGATGCCATTGTTTCACCACAATTGTTGAATGAACCACAACTATGCTTTGGACCACTAGTCTTAACCTACAAAAAAAAACAGCAAGGAAAGACCCATTTTATTAGTAAATTGCTGCACACTAATAGATGCATTTTTTACTTGTACATGCAAAAAACAGCAAGGAAAGAACCATCTTATTACAAAAAAACAGCAAGGAAATTACCTTACAGCTAATGTACTTTTTTTTACTTGTAGATGCAAAAAACTGCCACTTGCAACCCTGATCTGCTCTCTTGCATATGGCTCTAAATCTGCTCTTGTCCTTTTTCACAATCTCGAAAGCATGATCATTCAAAATGGCATGATGTGTAACTGCAGACTTGCACTGATCAACGTCTGGGAACACCACATTTACATCAATGTTCGGGTTATCAACATCATATGAGAAGGGTGGAGGGTCATAGTCATCATCATCAACAACAACTTCACCATCAGGATCAAACTCAGGGTCAGAGCAATCATCACAAGAATCAGAGGATGCAGCCAAGTCACTATCATAGCTACTATCACTTGCTGCCACAAGTGAATCAGTGTCAGAATATATGCCCTCCTCCTCAACTCCTACACCCTTGTCATCATGTTCACCTTTTGCTTTGGATTTGGTGGCTCTCTTTTTTTTGTTTGTGGATGTGGGTCTCTCAGCAATGTTTGTCTTATTGGTGGGCACTCTATTCCTCACAGAAGGGTGGCACCTACGTTTTGTTGGTGACAACTGCAAAGGACCCTCAAAATCATTAATTTGGGCATTAATGTACACATTTCCCTTGTCTTTGTTGAGTTCAAACCACTGAAGCAACTGCTCATCAGTTTTGATCTCAGTAGAAGTTCCACTAGGAATTTCCTCCAACGCACACCACAAAGATATGTACTGTTTTGAACCCCACATGTAGTGCTCAGCTATGAAATTAACTAGTTGCAGCAGATTGAAGCTATGCATGTCAACAACTTGAGTCGGCAAGTTTCTACCCTGTTGCCATGATTTGGGTCCCCCATCAGGCAAACTGAAAAATGACAGAACTCTAACAACAAGGCTCATATCCATGTGATTTGGCCTACAAATCACACCATCGAATACACGCTTAGCTAAAAAACGCATTGGCCTACAAATCACCCCAAACTAATTTTTTTCGACAAATTAAAACTAATTTTCCAACAAACCAAATGACAGGGGCTCCAAAATCGCAGAAATCAGTTTATTTTCACTTTCATAGAAATCAGTTCATTTCCACTGGAAGAACACAGAAAATAGGCACACTTATATAAACCACTTAACAATTATGAGTCTGTTATTGAAGGTAATGCACCACTTGTCTCTACAATTATTACTCAATTGAAAGACTTTTCTCCAAATTAGCTAACCATCAAGGGATTACCAGAACCAACTGGAAAGATCCATTAAGACATATGCAATACATTTTGCAACAAGGGATTACGTCCTGTTCGTGATAAGGCAAGTCAAGCTGGAAAATTTATCCACTACCACCTAAAGTAAGCAAAGCTTATTGGAAGAATTATTCCAGTTTACATCCTCATAAGAAAGATTGATGATGATTTGGATAGTTCGATTACTATTGGGTCAGTAATTTTCCAAATAGTTGCGGGCACCTGGGATTCCTAGGAAAAAGGTATTATTGCAACAGGAAGCATATCTAGCAAATTTAAGAGGTCAATCAAAAAGAGTTAATGCCCTGGACAGTTTGAAACTAATTTTCCAACAAATTGAAACTAATTTTCTCACCTAGTCTCTTCACCAATGTCGCAGAAATCCATCTCGTGCAATCCCTCGCTGGGTCGCTGCTCTTGCACTCGCCCGGGTCGCCGCTCCTGGCCTCGCCCACGATGAATGGATGTTTGCCCGGCCGCACGAGCACCTACCGTCCCGCCGGCACAGCCTCGGCCGCCAGCGGCGTCTGCGGCCGGCCCGCGCCGCTCGGCCGCTTCGGCGAGCGGCGCCTAGCGCCCACCTGCGCGGGGCTTTGTTCTGGGCGCCCCTTGACGCGCCCGCCGCGCGCGCAGCGTCGGCTCAGCGACGCCGCCCCTTACCCGATTCGGCGGCGCTAACCCCGCCCTTTCCCATTCCGGTCGCCCGACGCCAAGGCCCAAGCCGCCCTATCACGCAGATCCGCCCGGCCTCGATCAAGCGAGAAGCGGCCCAGCCGCGCCCCACGCCAAGGCTGCCCGCTATAAAATCGATGCGCCCCGCCGTTGATTCTGACGAACGAGAGAGAGGTCACGGGATGACGGGAATGGGCTTTGAGTGGATAAGGGGCATTTTTGTCCTTTGGTCTTATTACCTAGGGTTTCCCCTGTTTTTTGATTTTTTTTATTACAGAAACGACCAACAGAGTTAGAAGTAGGGGTAAACGGCGGCTTGGTAATTATAAACCAGGGGCAAAATCACAATGGTGCAATAAAGGAGGGTAAAATCACAATTAGACATCAAAATAGGGGCAAGAACACAATTGCCCCATCATTAAATTGCAAAAATTCAATCATGTCTATTTCTTCTAAATTTTTAGTTTCAAGGAATATTTTCAAACGTTGGCCATTTACCTTGAAAATGTTACCTGAGTCGTCTTGAATTGTAATGGCACCATGTGATGAGGTTTCAACTACCTTGAATGGTCCTTCCCATTTGCTTCGAAGTTTTCTATGGCCAAAGAGCTTTACTCTTGAATTAAACAGTAGGACCTTATCTTCAGGCTTAAACTCCTTGTGTTTGATTCTCTTATCATGCCATCTTTTTATTCTTTCTTTATAAATCTTGGAGTTGTGATAAGCCTTTTCTCTCTATTCTTTAAGCTCAGATATTTGCATTTGACGATTCTTGCCCGTAAAGATGGATATCCATGTTCTATTTCTTGATTGCCCAGTGAGCTTTAAATTCCAATTCAACAGGCAAGTGGTATGTTTTACCATATACCAGCTGATAAGGTGTCATGCCTATAGGTGTCTTGTATGCAGTTCGGTAGGCCCATAGTGCATCAGAAAGTTTGTATTTCCACTTCTTGCCCATTTCATCCATGGTCTTTTGTAGAATATTCTTGATTTGCTTATTTGATGTTTCAGCTTGACCGCTTGTTTGGGGATGGTATGGAGTTGCAATGTTGTGTTTGACTCCATTCTCTGCTAAGAACTGTCGGAATCTTTTATCGATGAAATGTGGTCCTCCATCACTTATGACCAATCTAGGCATTCCGAATCGTGGAAATATTACTTCGTTGAACATCTTCTTAGAGTGCTTGGAGTCGGCAGCTCGACATGGTATTGCTTCTACCCATTTAGACACGTAGTCAACTGCCACCAAGATGTATTCAGCATCTCCTAACTTTGGGAGTGGTCCCATGAAATCAATTCCCCAGACATCAAACAGTTCTACTTGGAGGTTGTTCGTGAGCAGCATTGCATCCCGAGTATTGATGTTTCCATGTTTCTAGCATCTCACACATCTTCTAACAAACTCCTTTATATCTTGATACATCGTTGGCCAAAAGAATCCACTTTGCCAAATCTTAGCTTGTGTTCAGAATGCTCCATAATGTCCTCCATATGGTGATGTATGACATCTCTCAATGATTTTCATTCCTTCAACTATTGGGACACACCTCCGTAGCAGCCCATCGGCACAGACCCTGTAAAGATATGGATCGTCCCCAAGTGGATACGACTTTCATACTTGAGCTTCCTTTGTCTTCCCCTGGTGGAACATAACCGGCAACCATATAATTGACAATATTTGTGTACCAAGGGTCGGAGTCCGTTACCGCTAGGAGCGTGTCATCCCTTAGATAGTCATTAATGGGTAGCTCATATATGTCTTATATTGAAGTCTAGATAAGTGGTCAGCTACTGAATTTTCTACTCCTTTTTTATCTCTAATTTCTATGTCAAACTCTTGGAGCAGAAGAATCCATCGGATTAACCGAGGCTTAGCATCTTTCTTAGTGAGGAGGTATTTAAGTGCGGCATAATCTATGTATATTATTACCTTTGCTCCTACTAAGTAAGATCTAAATTTGTCTATTGCAAAGACCACTGTCAACATCTCTTTTTCAGTGGTAGCATAATTAAGCTGTGGCCCAGACAAGGTTTTGCTAGCATAGGATATAGCGTAATGTTTCTTATCTTTGGTTTGTCCTAAAACAGCACCAACTGCAAAGTCACTAGCATCACACATGATCTCAAAAGGTAAACTCCAATCAGGTGGTTGGATTATTGGAGCTGAGATGAGTGCCTTCTTAAGAATTTCAAAGGCTTCAAGGCACTCGGTGTTAAAAACGAAAGGTACATCCTTGGCTAGAAGGCTAGTCAGGGGTCTAGCAATTTGAGAAAAGTTTTTGATGAAATGCCTATAGAATCCTGCGTGGCCTAGAAAGCTACGAATGCCTTTCACATTTGTGGGAGGTGGAAGTTGTTCAATAACTTTAATCTTTGCTCTATCCACTTCTATCCCACATTCGGACACCTTATGTCCTAGCACAATTTCTTTCCGAACCATAAAATGGCATTTTTCCCAGTTCAGGACTAAGTGCTTTTCTTCACATCGTTGTAAGACCATGTCTAGATTCTCTAAACATTCATCAAAGGTTTTGCTATAGACGGTAAAATCATCCATAAACACCTCCATGATTTTCTCGATCATATCGGAGAAAATAGACATCATGCATCGCTGGAAAGAAGCTGGAGCATTACACAGCCCAAATGACATTCGTTGATATGCATAAGTTCCATATGGGCATGTGAAAGTGGTCTTACTTTGGTCATCTGGGTGGATTGGAATTTGATGATATCCGGAATACCCATCAAGAAAACAAAAGAAAGAGTGATTTGCAAGCCGTTCCAACATTTCATCAATGAAGGGTAATGGAAAGTGATCTTTCTTTGTAGCCTTATTAAGTTTTTGATAGTCAATGCACATACGCCACCCAGTGACAGTACGTTGAGGGATGAGCTTATTCTTCTCATTTCTAACGACCGTCATTCCTCCTTTCTTTGGCACAACTTGGACAGGACTAACCTACTCACTATGAGGTACGGGATAAATAATCCCAGCGTGTAAAAGCTTAAGGACCTCTTTCTTAACAACTTCTCGCATTGCATTATTAAGTCTCCTTTGTGGTTCCCTCGATGGTGAAGAATCAGGATCGATGGGAATACGATGAGTGCATAGAATGGGACTAATTCCCTTGAGGTCTTGGAGTGAGTAGCCTATGGCTGATTTATGTCTTTCTAAGACAGTGACAAGTTGATGTGTTTTTTCTTCAGAAAGTTTATCACTTATGATCATAAGAGTTTCTCGGTTATTATTAAGAAAGACATATCTTAAGCCAGAAGGAAGAGGTTTTAGCTCAACTGAGGGTTGTGATGACTCCTCTATTTCCTCTAACTTGACAGGCTCTGCCAACTCTTCCTCTTCTTGAATAAAGTGTTTATCATCAAGAGTTGGTTGGGCCATGTCTTCTAAAGATGTCATTAAGACTTCCCCAATAGGGTCTGGTTCAGGCTTGGGTTCTACTATTGCATTATTTGAGCGTGCAAGCGAGATGGTGATAGGAGAACTTCCTAGTTTTACATCTAAGAGACCCTGATTTGGTCTTTCTTGAAAGAGTGTCCCAAAAGGTACACTAATCAAGATGGATGTGTCTGAGATGTCAAAGATATGAAAATCTAGACGATACTCAGAACTTTGCACTCGCAATGGAATAGACCTTATAACCCCATAACTTTCAAGAGTAACTCCAGAAGGAATTCGTAAAAGCTTATGAGATAGGATCAAGAACTCATTGGGGTAGAGTTGTTTGGCCAAAGCCTTTGAAATGATATTTATCCCAACGGTTGGACTGTAGTAGCCCTTTATGGTGGTTCCCTTAAGGATGCAAGTGATAATATCTGAGGGGGCATTGATTCGGGCTACCTCAGTGGATAACTCCGCTTCTGCCAACCACTCATGACTTATGATGGCCGATAGTCCTTTAATATGTTCCATAAGGAAAGAATCATTATTTGGGCCATCATCATCCTCATATGACATAGAGTGTGTCAGAGGCTTCACTTGAACTGGTAAATTCGAGGCATTGACAAAATCTTTGAAAAGACCATCCTCGATTTCAAAAGGGAAGGTGGAAGGATGAGGTTCATCATCTTCTAAAATGTATTGCGTTTCCTCTATTGGAGATTCTTTAACAACCAAATCATCTAAAGAATTTGAAGAAATTTTAGATTTGGTTGTGTCTGTCTCCTCTTGTTGGTCGGGGCTTGACTTGACTTCTTCTTCTTCAGGAAATTCATCAAAGATGCCAGTGTAAGGGGTGTTTTCAAGGATTTTCTCTAGTATGGCTTTCCCCTCGCTCATGGTATTATGCGAGAATGAACCTCCAGAAGATAGGTCAAGATGTAGAGCAGCTTCCTTGTTAAGACCGAAATGAAAGTGGTAAAGAAGCACGTGGTCTGGTAAGTGAAGGGTTGGACCGGTATTGATAAGACTTAAGAACCTAGCCCAAGCTGCTCCTAGTGTCTCCTTCTCCTTTTGTTTAAATGTAAGAACTTCTATTTTAAGAGTGGTGATCCGAGAAAGAGGGAAGAAAGCAAGACAAAATTTATCTCGAAGTTCATCCCAATTTCCTTTCACTCCTCCTACAGTATGAGCATACTACTATTTCGCTCTTCCTAAAAGGGAGAATGGAAACAATTTCCATTTAATGGTCTCCTGTGTCATGCCAGCAATATTCAAGCAAGAACACAACTACTCAAATTCTCTAAGATGGGTGTATGGATTTTCGTCTTCTAATCCAGAGAAGGATTGCTCCCGAACCATGGCTATGAAAGCAGGACGAAGCTCATAGCCATCTGTGAGTATAGGATGTGATGATGGTGGAGGCTCTAACAACTCGCCCTTTGGAGCCGAAAACTAAAAGATAGGCGTGGAATCCATATGGTAGGGTAAATGTGGAGATAAAAAGGAAAATAAAAGGTACACGGACGAACTTGGCTCGATCCCAGAATAGCTACCGTTCCCCGGCAACGGTGCCAGAAAGCTTGTTGGTATAATTAACACACACAAAATAATCAAAGAGATAAATCCGCAAGTGCACGAATACCGCTGTAGCTTTCACCTAAGAGTATTCCAAGGTATCGAATTTCCACGAGGAACGCGAAGTGATCTAGTAACGAATCAAGAACGTCCAAGGATAGATAAGATAAATATTTTTGGTGGGTAGAGAGGGGCTATCTAAGGTGATCTAAGAATTAGACTTACGATACTTGTCTACTTTGGAGCAACAGTACCTTTCCAACTCTCGAATAAGACTGGGAAGAAGGTAGTTGGGGAAGGCTGCCAAAAGCTCTACAAAACACCAACTTCGACATGATGGAATATGAAGACCAACAAAGCTGTCACCTCTGAAGGCTACCACAACTAACCGTAGGAATTGGGCGCAAACTCAGGTAAACCCTAGCCTAAACACCACGTCTACGCTAACGATTACTACTCTAGTCACTTACGCTAACTAGAGCACTCAATACGAGCTAAGATCCCGTAAACAAAGTAAAGTAAGAACAAAACTTAATCAAATAGAAAACATAGAGTTACCAACTGAAGAACTTGAAGATGAACTGTCTCCGTAGAGGTACAAAGTTGAGGAAGATCCGACAAGCCGGCTCCTCTTCTACTTCTTCCTCTCCTCTCTCCCTATTTTCTAATTACAAGAGCTCTAAATGAGCTAGGGCTTCTAGCTCTCCAAATGAATTGATAGAATAAATTAGGGTTTTCCTGGGGGGTCTGGCCCTATATTTATAGTCCGGTGGGATACACGATGGCCGTTTGATCAAACCGACTTAAGGTACGGTAGATATTAACCCTCAAAGGCGGTGGAGGATGCTTCCAGAAGGACGTAGAAGATTGTTTTAGGGGGAGGCCGGCCGGCCCCATCCCTTAGGGGGCCGCCGCCCGGCCCCATCCTCATCATGTGGGCCCCTCGCGCCCCTTCATTCTGGTGTTTTCTAGATCCTTCCTGAGTCCAATGTGCGGGGTTTCGTTGGCGTCAAGTTCCGTTACTCCGTTTGATAGTTAGATCCTTTTCTGTAGTTTTCTGGAATAATCTCTGTAAAATATTAATTCACCAAAACTCATGGAATTTATCGATAAAACCCTATACTTCTCTATTTGCAAGTGTATTGACCATTTATCATGTTTATTCCACTATTAAATGTTGACGCTATCCACCGTCAACAATCATCACATGTGTAGTAATAGTTAATTATAATTAGTTAGCAAGCTTAATTAGTGGCTTTCAACAACTGTAAAAAATGATTAATAACCTTAGTAGTTCTTAATCACTATTAGGGTTGATTGATTTTGGGATTGATTGATGACCCTAGGTCAGTAACCCTAATGACCTTCGGCAATTCAATTACGTTGATTGCGTTACATTATCAGATGTCATCGTAGTTGTTATTTATGATCCCTTGATACAACTATACCATGAAGGAAAGTTGTACTCAAGTTATGTGAAATTAAGTTGTTTCCTGTTGCCCTGCATCATGCATCATGTCATGCATTTCATCATACTCAGCATACATCATTTTATGTACGTATAGTTCACGTGAGAGCGAAGGATCGCGATGGTCAAGTTTCAAAGAAGATTCACGGTGATCCAACCCTGACAAGGTGAATCCACGAAGATGTTGATGTCAAGAATAACAACTAACCTTCTCTACAACGCAGGCAAAGCCCCGGATGCATTTAAGCACCTCCTTGTTTGTAGCCTTTCTCGTGTGGAGCCACAAAGGAATTGCGAGAGGCCTGTCGGTTACAAAGCCATGGATGGTGTTAGTGATCTTTAGAAGGAAAGGTATCATGATTTGTGTAGATGTAGGTCTACACGTATAGTGTGTGTAGGTTGTGCATATGTTCGTGCACAAACAAATGGGTGGAGGTGCGAGCACACCCACATGGAAATCAGAAATCAACACTTACTGCTTAACTTTCACCTCATTTGCAACCCCAAGCGCAGGGCCATGCACCCCGCCAATCAAACAAAGTCCATCACCTAGTTAACTAGCCCGATACTAGCTGTCGAGGGTCAAAACCACGGCCCTCTAAGGGCCTGGTTAAAATGGCTCTTAAAAAACAAAACTATCAGGCCAGGAATGGCGCTCTTACAGCCCGGCCCACGGGGGCCAGGAGGCAAGTACGTTCCTGGCCCAGTAGCGACCAACCAAGGCCTTCCAATGCCTATGGGATGAAGCCGCCACCTCAAGATCGACCCTCCAGGCGTTGTCCGATTCGCCCGACCCCCTCCCGCCGAGGGAGGTCGGAGGTCGACCCCGCCCTGTGAACAAAAGCCAGGGCGTACCATGCAGAACCGTTGTGCGTGCGAACCGTACAATAGAATCTGCATGGTTCCGTGGCAGGCACGGGGACGCACCGTCACCCCCACATCTGAACAATGGGAAATGGGACCCCCAAGTAACCCGTGGGTCTTGCGTTGCACCCACGCCTCCAACCTGACAAATACGGTGTTGGCCCCATGTACCGTGCCGATACGAGCGGCAGCCCCGTGTAGGCGTCTCCGCCGGGGGCGCCGGGCTTTGTACCTCCCCACCGCCGGTCGCCTTGATGGAACAGGGAGCACGGGGAAGGAAGCCCTGCTCGTACCGACACCGTGGCCGACGTACCATAAGAGCGGCCGTTTCGACCGCTTTTTGCAGAAAGGACAGGGTGCATCAGGAATCAGCCCTGCATGCCCGGCGCCGGTGCAGCCTACGTCCTTACATTTGGAGCTTTGACCCCCAGCGTTCATCATCAAATATGCTACCCGGTGTCCTCAAGTATAGCCCTGTGCACCTAAAGGGCTACGACGCCAAGGAGGAGACTTACGGAAGGAAAAGGCGACATCAACGATAGTGCCTTGGACATATGTTCGAATAGTCAAGACCTTACTCATCACGATTTCTCGGTTCCCACAAGGGCTTGCCCTTCCCTGTTGTGGCAGAACCTTCTAAATTATATGGCCCACAAGCACCTGACATTGTCCCTAAGACCTTTGTCGGCTATGCTTGTACGCCACATAACCTAGATTATTCCATCGGGTGGATCCCCGATAAACCACGATTCCTCCAGGATCGATACTTACAGAGACATCACAGTATTACAATAGTTTTTATACACAAATACCAGAGTAGCAGAAGACTTACAATAATTTAATTTACAAACCATTTGATAAACTTATACAAACTAGAGTGTTATAATTACAAGACAGCGGAAGTATCATTAAGTAACTTTACAAACCACACAATGGAAATGCCCTGCCCGAGGGCCACACAATCTACTCTTCCTCAGATCCTTCCTCGATCACCGTCATGCAACAAGGGCCGTAGCACACTTGTTCACACGGTTCACCTGCAACAGGGGTTTAACAAACCCTGAGTACAAAAGTACTCCGCAAGACTTACCCGACTAAAAAAAATTGGGGAGAAGACTCAGGAATGCTGGCTAATAGGAATCAAGGTGAGGCTTTAGCAAGATCAAAAGACACCTTTTGCGAAAAGAGACTAAGCCAGTCCTTACTATAGCAAACACTTGTCAAACATGTAATGAATTCAAAACTATCCAGGCTCACCACTTTCATCATTACTATGATGCTGACGCTTGGTCAAGTCTCCCATATCGTGGAGCAACGACGATTTGAATCGCTTAATATACCCAGCTGGGGCTTCCTAGCCACACGATGTATGCAGGACTACACATCTTACATACATCAACTCACGCTTGTATTTCTCCCTGCAAGAACGGGTCCTAGCCATGAGAGCATGGTACACCATCTCCCTACGCTGTCTGTACGTCGACGGTGCGCCTGTAGTGTGGGTACCCGCTACTTCTCGTCCCGGTGTCCGTCCTTGTCACGGATGATACAAGGGAGCTTACCGCCATTAGCATGCGACTAGTACTATCTAATAACCTTCTTGACCACAGGATCACTACAACGGACGGTCCTTAACCGACATAAGTGGACGACACTACACCAGGGCACTAGCCCATCCTGGTGCAAGTCACTCCACCGACGTCTCGATTTACTCATCAACATGCTCTTGTAGTGTATCCTTGACCCCGTCGGAACAAGGATAAACGACAAGCAACATCAGGTTTTCGTAACTTCCCTTCAGAGGGTATTGCTATCACACTTTTAAAAACAGTTGCTCAAAACCCTACACTAGTAGTAAGGCTAAGCGTGTACTAAACTTTTCGAAAGCAAAGCAGGTATTCAGGATAATGTATCAAGGTACGGTAAATGCATCAAAGTAGAATATCACACAACTCCTAACATCTAATGCATCATCTCAGGAACATAAAATATAAAGCTTTTCGAAATACAAGGAATTGTTTAAATGCATCCGGGGCTTGCCTTGGGGCTCGACGAAGTGAGGTTCCACTACACAAGTACCAAGATCCGATCCCACCTCCTCACGAGGATCACCTTCTTCAAGAACAGGAGTTGGATCAACTCCTTCCTCAGGTCCGACAACTACACGACAGAGATACATGATTACAATGCAGTAAATAAAAGAGCATGCGATAATGATGCAACGACAACTAATCTATCTTGAGTACAACTTTCCTTCACGGTAACATCGCATTAAGGAAGTATAACTAGCGTCGACGACGATGGAATAACGACACGCAATCAACATGAAATGCCGAAGGTCATTAGGGTTAATGACCTAGGGTCATCACTCAATCCCAAAATCAAGCAACTCTAATAGTGATTAAGGTTAATTACTAATTTATTAACCATTTTCACAGTTGTTGAAAGCCACTAATTAACTTGCTAATTGAAGATTAATTAAACCCTAAGCAACCAAGAATTAATTAATTAAATATTAATTAATTAAGGTATTAATTAAGCATAATACAAAAATTAGTCAAAACTTAATCAAACTTCATAATTAAGATCATCATCATCTAATTAGCACCCAAAACAAATTTTATAATTTTTGGACTTATATTTTAATTATTAAAATTCATGGAACTTGCATTTATTAATTAAAAGAGTAAATTATAGAGCAATTAAATTTTATTGGAAAACTAGAGTTAGTATTTTTTTTGGTGTAAAGCATAACATAGAGAGCACATACATATTTTTCTTGCATTTTTATCTACCCAAAATAAATTGTAACAAAAAGATGAAAATCAGTTGTAGAAAATCAAAAGCAGAAAAAAGAAAAATATTTTCCTCCCTCCACCGGGCCTACTGTGCGGCCCAGCCGGCCATACGGCCTGCCCGGCCCGCTTCGGCGCGCTCCCGTGCCTCCCTTTCTCTCTCTCTCTCTCTCTCGCTGACAGGCGGCCCCGCCTGTCAGCTCCTTCTTCTTCCCCCTTCTTTCTCCGGCGCACAGTGGAGCGGCGGCGGCCGACGGCGGTTCTCGCCAACCGTGGCCTCTCCGACGAAACCAATTGCACCGACGACTTCCTCACATCAAACCGCACCTAAAGAGCTACTAGCTCGACCCCGTTTGACCACCAGAACGTGCGCCTCGATGACAGCGGCGGCTCGTCGGCACGCAGCTCACCGCGGCCGAGCTCACCGGAGCACCCCCGGCAAAAACGAGCACGGCAACAGGCTTGGCATCTTCACGCGAACTCAGCGCACCCCGAATACGACTCAAAATGACACCGGAGACATGCTGCGACGAGTACGGCGGCAGCGGCACGGCGGAGCTCACCGGCGCGACGCCGTTCCGACCGAACTACGACACGATAGACGTAACCATCACCTTGGTTATGCTCAGGAGCTCACCGAGACTTCAAAACAATAGCGAGGCGGGCTCGAGGATGGACGGAGAGTAGTTGACGGCGGTGGCAGCGGCTGCGGCGGCGTGATCAGCGAATCTCGTCGGCGTTTCGATGGCTCCGGTGTGCGACTGCGAAAACCAAGGAGCCGAACACGATCAGGAGGTCAAGGCGAAGCTAACAAAACCATTGTTGGGGTCAGAGGTGCTCTGTAGAGCTCCAGTGGCTGTGGGGGACTTACGGCGGCGGCGGATGGTTGGAGTTGGGGAAGACAAGGGTGTGTGGGCAACTCCGGCGATGTCAAGAACCGAGGAGTGACTCAATCAGTGCGCAAGGGAATGGCGGAGCTGGGCGCAAGATATTGGAAATGATGAATGAGCGTGGTGTGGGAATTTGCCAGAAGAACGATGGCGGCCGGCGGTGACAGTGAAGAAGGAAAAGGAGAAATGGACGGCCGGCGCATGGCTTTTATAGGGCAACGAAGAGCTGGACAGGTGGAGGGAGTCTTCACGATGATGTCGAGCTGGTTGGCGATGCGCAAGAGCCGGAAGTCATCGAAACGGCCCACGGCGGCGGTCGGCCACCCGACCGGCATGGGCGCCGAGCGAGGTGGCCCTCCCCCCGTTGATCTACTTGTAGCGGTGCCACCTTTTCTTTTCATTTTTGAAATTACTTTCAAAAATTGAACTGTACACAAAAAAATATCCCAAAATACAAATTGCTCAAAATTTTGTGCTCTATAACTTTCATTAAGGTTGTTTGGTCAGATTCAAACTGGTTTTTGAATTTAAATTTCAAATTTGAAAAGAGAGTAAAACCCTAACCTTTGGGATTTCAAAATTACTTTTGAATTTTGAATAAAAGATGAAAATCTCTCAAAATAAAAGTTGTTCCATGTCTCAAGATCTACAACTTTCATTTAAAGAGTTTTTCATGAAACTAAATAGTTTTTGAATTGGAGTTTAAAAATTAAAAGGGAACATTTCCCAATTTGGAGAACTTTTGAAATTACTTCAAATTTTATTCAAAAACTTGAAAAACTTTATATACCAAAGTTGTAGAGCTCAAAGAGATGTACAAACTATATTTTTGGAGTTTTCTCAAATTTTAAATATTTTAAGATGAAATTGATAAAAAGGGCAAAAGACTTTTTGAATTTCAGCTTTTGAAAGGGATTTTCAAATTGAATCTTTGGGCAATTAATTAATGATGTTGTGACACTTTTCAAACCCAACCAAAGACATATTTTCAAAGTACAAAATTCATACTTTGAAATAGTGCCAAAGTTTGGTAACTTTTATTAACAAAATTAAGTATGGTTAGCTCCTCAAAATTGAAAGTGAAATTCAAATTTCCACACTTAGCCACTCGAGCTAGGGGTTGGGATTTGAATTCCAAATTAAAAATTGATTCTTTCTTGCACCTCATTTGATTTGTAAAACTTGTTTGATGTGTGAGTCGGGGTTAGCCAAACACTTGCAAACATCAAGGTTTTAATTGATTGCTTTTATTAACAAAAAGTAAACATGTGAGTGGAATTTAAATGATAAACACATACTCATGTGATATAAAAAGAGCTCAAACAGACCCTAGAATGGTAAACTCATTTTAATTGTTCATATTAAAGTTCTCTAATCATGAATGCTTATGCAATGATGATGATGATATGGCAGGTTTGGATTAACGTAACACCGGAGGTGTTACACCCGTGAGCCTCCCTTCGAACTATAAAAGGGAGGACTTGGGCAACAGAGCACGGGTGTGTGCGTCTACTACCCACTCTAACTCCACATACGAAACAAGCCCAAACCCGAATCTAGATTCACATAGAGACTTGGGAGACTATCCCTCTCTCGACCCCTCTTGTACTCCCCCATACAAGCTCCCCGAGTAACACGGCCTCGCTCTCACCGGGGCGTAGGGTGATTTGCCCAAACCAAGTATACATGTTGTGTCCACTTGGAAAACCATCCGGAGGATAAGTGCGCTCTCTTTTCGATTACTTGTTGGTGTTCATTCTTGACACCGGCGGTTAGCGCCGCCAGTAGGGGGGCAAGCGCGCACTTCTACGACTCCGGCAAGCCTCCGGATGGCCATGCATCACTTCAACCTCACTCCGGGCACCCAAATCCGCTTTGGGGACCTGGACTTCATCCTTAGGGAGGACGGCGTGACCTGGCTGGCTCCCGAGCCACCGGTTAACCTCCCTGACCCTGACGACATTGTCCCAGCTTCCACGGAGGAGCCGCGAGCAAACGGCACGAGCCGTGGTCCCTCCCACGGCCCTATCGACGACCTCGTTGCGGCCATGGGCGACGTGAGCCTCCGGTCTCCGGCGTCTCCACGCGACACGAGACCCGTCCGACCGCGAACACCGGCTCCCCCATCGCCACGGAACGCCGGCCGTGTGTTGTCGGCATCTGAGCGGGGTCATCAAGCACCGGACATACGGGAGCTCACGGAGCTAGATCGATGGCTCTTACCTTACCTGGGACCGTACCCTTCCACCGACGAGATTTTTGCGCTCTCGTATTGGTACGAGACCATCATGGTTAGCCTCGCCGGGGGCGATCCTATTCCCCGGACGATACTCATCTAGGAGGCTTCCAAACTAGCTCCTTTCGGATACCACAACGCCGTGGCTACCATGGTGCACCTCATCATGAGAGGGATCGCGCCTACTCCCGAGGACATCGAGCTCATGGTGGCGGCAGGGCCACTCGTCGAGCCCATCTTCATGTCGAACTCTGACGGCTACTCCGGCACCGACAACGACGATGAAGGCGACTTCGACCCCTTTTGGGAATGTTTCATGGCGGAAACTCCCGAGGGTCGGGTCGATGACGTCGCGCCGGAGGAAGATGGCATGCTCAACCCCACACTCGAGCAGACACCCTCACCACGTCGGTCGCTAACTCCTCCGACCTCCCTCTCCAATAGCTCCGAGGAACAGCGGGAGCGAGTACGCCGTGCCGAGCTCGACGACGAGCGACACAAGGCCGAGTGGGATCGGGAACACCTCAGAAGGGAAGACCCTTCACCTTACCACCGCACTGGGCGTGCACGTGGCATGGCTCGCGATGTCCACCGCCGGATCCTGGAGGGTGACGACGGCCCCCACTCTTCGCACGCGCGAGCCAGAACGTCGCGGCAGCGGCGGCTTTACTTCAGCAGCTTCCTCCACCAACGACCCCTGCTGAATGGAGGACTCAGCGGGAGATCCGGCAGCTGCTGGACCGAGCGGCCGCCATACAGGCTGAGAGCTCGTGATCACGATGTCGCGATGTGTCCCTGAGCCGTCACACGTTCGACGGTCGCAGAGACCACAAACCATCAGTGCACCAACCTTCCCATGCACCCACTGAAAGCCTGCCACCTGTACAGGAACGTGTTGGGCCCATTCGTGACACCCGCGTCATCCTCAACGCCCGGGCTAGGGAGTATAGCCCCCGTCGAGGAGGACGCTTTGACCCGGAGGAAGACAGAGGGCGAAGCCCGCCTCCTCCGGGCCCGCCGGCGTTCGGGCGACATATCCTCCGCTCGCCTTTCCCACGGCGCTTCCGTGCACCGACCACCATCGCCAAGTACTCTGGGGAGACGAACCCCGGCACCTGGCTAGAGGATTACCGCCTCGCGTGCAAGGCGGGAGGAGCCGACCATGAATACTTCATCATCCGCAACCTCCCGCTCTATCTAGCCGACTCCGCACGGACTTGGCTGGAACACCTCCCCGAGGGGTGTATAAACAGCTGGGGAGACCTCGTCGACATCTTTGTCGACAATTTTCAGGGCACGTACTCGCACCCTGGAAATCTATGGGACCTCTTGAAGTCGTCGGCAGGCGAATGAGTCTCTGCGCGACTACATCAAGCGCTTCTCCAAGCAATGCATGAGACTTTCTCACGTCACCGGCGCGGACGTGATTGGGGCTTTCATATCCGGCACATCCTGCAAGACCTTGGTGCACGAGCTGGGGCGTCGCCCTCCTCGTACCACTAAGGAGCTCCTTGACGTGGCCACCAGCTTTGCGTCAGGAGAAGACACGGTGGGAGCCATCTTCAATTCTCACGGCAAGGCTAAGTGGGAAGAGGATGTCGATGACGACCCCTCTGACCGCAAAGGCCAGAAGAAGAAGAAGGGCCGCAAGGGGCGGCGGCAGAACGATGGTGAGTTAGTCGCCGCCGTCGACGTGAAAGGAAAGAAGAAGGCCCCCGTCAAACCGCCAACCGACTACTTTGAAAAGAAGCTTGACGAACCGTGCCCGCACCATGAGGGTACGGTGAACCACACTCTTCGAGAGTGTCATCTCATCCCCAAGTTCTTTAGGGCAGAGAAAGGCAAGCCGGAGACCAAGTGAAAAACCAGCTCGCCTCCCCAAAATGACGCCCAAGGGGAGGATGGGTCGGCATTTCCTCACGTCACCGACTGCCTCATGATCTTTAGAGGCCCAGACTACTACGCCACGAGGCGACAGCGCAAGCTCAAGCAGCGTATGGTCTGTCAGGTCGAGCCGATCGTGCCGGCTCCTTCCAAGTGGGCAAAGCATCCCATCACCTTCGACCAGTCCGACCACCCGGAGTACGTGCCGAACCCAGGACGGTACCCTCTCGTTGTCGACCCCATCATCGGCACCAAGCGGCTCACCAAGGTATTGATGGATGGAGGAAGCGGCCTCAACATCATTTACCAGAATACCCTCGATGCCATGGGGGCTAGCTGCTCAAGGATCCGACCTGGAGGCGCGCCTTTTCACGGCGTTGTTCCCGGTCAACGCGCCGTGCCGGTCGGACTGAACGACCGGCCCGTCACCTTCGGGACCCACACTAACTTTCGAAAGGAGACTTTGACGTTTCAGGTGGTGAACTTCCCCGGCTCTTACCATGCAGTGTTGGGTCGACCGTGCTACGCCAAATTCATGGCCGTCCCAAACTACACCTACCTCGAGCTCAAGATGCCGGGCCCCAGCGGGATTATCACCGTGCACTCGTCTGTTTAGCACGCGTACTTGTGCGACATTGAGCAGTGCGACGTCGCTGAGGCGGTGTTGAATTCCCATGAGCTGTACATCATCAACACTCTCGCCAACACCGACCAGGACATGCCCGATGTCCCAAAGGCCACTGCGTCCTTCACGCCTGACAGGGACACCAAGCTCATGCCCCTCGACCCCGGGTGCTCCAACGGCATGACGGCGCGGATCGGCGCCGCTCTCGACCCCAAATAGGAAGACGCGCTCGTCGACTTCCTCCGCGCAAACCGTGACATCTTCGCGTCGAGGCCCTCAGATATGCCTGGCATACCAAGGGATGTCGCCGAGCACGCCTTATGGATCGGTCCGACTCCAAGCCGGTGAAACAGGCGCCTCTGACGTTCGACGAGGTAAAACGCAGGGTCATCGGTGAGGAGGTGAAAAAGCTCCTAGCGACCAGATTCATCAAGGAAGTGTATCACCCTGAGTGGTTAGCCAATCCTATCATTGTACAAAAGAAAAGCGGGAAATGGAGAATGTGTGTGGACTACACTGGTCTCAATAAAGCATGTCCTAAGGATCCTTTTCCTTTACCGCGCATAGATCAAGTTGTGGACTCCACTTCTGGGTGCGAAACCCTATGCTTCCTTGATGCTTATTCTGGTTATCACCAGATTAAGATGCGTGAATCCGATCAGCACGCAACTTTATTCATTACCCCGTTCGGTTTGTGCTGCTACGTAACCATGCCTTTTGGGCTTAAGAACGCGGGCGCAACCTTCCAGCGCTGCATGGTAAAGGTCTTCGGTGAACTCATCGGAGAGATTGTCGAGGTTTATATGGACGACATCATTGTCAAGTCCAAACAGACCGGCGACCTCGTAGCCGACCTAGAGCTGGCCTTCGCCCGGCTCAAAGAGAGGCACATCAAACTTAATCCCGAAAAATGCGTTTTTGGGGTTCCTAGAGGGATGTTGCTGGGGTTCATCGTTTCACAACGCGACATCGAAGCCAACCACGATAAAATCAAGGCTATCACTGAGATGAAGCCTATTCGGGACCTCAAGGGGTTGCAGCATATCACGGGGTGTCTCGCCGCACTCAGTCGGTTCATATCACGTCTAGGTGAATGGGGTCTGCCCCATGCAGAGCTCCTCAAGAAAGCGGATCGATTCACGTGGGCCGATGAGGCTCAAGAGGCGTTAGATAAGCTCAAGGAACTGTTAACCAGTCCCCCCGATTCTTACTCCGCCCGGTGAAGGAGGAACCCTTGCTTCTCTACATTGCTTTGCAACCACTCGGGGTGGTTAGCACTTTGCATTCGTCGTAGAGAGCGAAGCGAGGAGGGACACGCCTACGAAAGTGCAACGCCCGGTCTATTTCATTAGCGAGGTCCTATCCGATACCAAGACTCGCTATCTGCAGATTCAGAAGTTGGCATACGCCCTCCTCATCACAAAGAGGAAGCTTAGGCACTATTTTGAGGCACACCCTGTCACCGTGGTATCGTCTTTCCCCCTGGGGGAAGTCATTCAGAACCCTGAAGCCACGGGTCGGATAGCCAAGTGGGCGCTCGAGCTAATGGGCTCTGAAATTTCCTATGCGGCTCGTCTGGCGATCCGGTCGCGAGGTTACTCGCTGATTTCGTTGCGGAATGCACCGAAGTCCAACTACCCCCGGCTCCCATCCAGCATGAATGTTGGAAGCTTTTCTTCGACGGCTCGTTAATGAAAAGCGGGGCCGGGGCTGGGCTGGTCTTCATCTCCCCTCTCGGGGTCAGGATGAAGTGTGCCCTTCGACTCCACTTCAAAGCCTCCAACAACGTCGTGGAGTACGAGGCCTTGGTAAACGGCTTGCGCATAGCCAAAGAACTCAGCATAAAATGCGTTGAGATCCGCGGTGATTCGCAGCTTGTCGTCGACCAGGTCATGAAGGAGTCGAGCTGTCATGACCCAAAGATGGCGGCATACTGCCAGGATGTGCACAAACTTGAGGAGTGCTTCGATGGCCTTGAGCTCTGTCATGTCCTTCGATGGGACAATGAGGAAGCAGATGCTCTGGCTAAAATGGCCTCTAACCGAAAGCCCATCCCTAGCGGGATATTCGCCAGGGACCTCGCCTAGCCATCGGTGAAATATGGCAAAGGAGGAATCGACCCCTCCTTCTCTGATCCCGAGGCAACTCGGCCGACCCCAGAAGCCGACCCCGTCTCCTCCGACCCCGGAGCGGTTCATCTGACCCAAAGGGATGACCCCTCCTCTGAACCAGCTGTTTTTATAGTAACACAGGTGGATGAGGAGGCGGTTCCAGACCCCGGGCCTGAGAACGATTGGAGAAAGCCGTACCTCGATTGCCTTATCCAAGAGGTCTTGCCTACAGACAGGACTGAGGCACGGCGATTGGCTCATCAAGCCAAATTGTTCGCCATTATCAACAGTGAACTATACAAAAAGGGACACTCGGGTGTCTGCATCGATGCATTCTGCGCCCACCACGGGTATGCCCTACTGGAAGACATACATGCAGGCGTCTGCGGACACCATGCTGCACCACGAACGATCGTGGCTAAGGCCTACCGCCAGGGTTTCTACTGGCCCACGGCGATAGCTGACGCAACAAAGATTGTCTGTTCCTACGAAGGATGCTAGTATTATGCCAAGCAGACGCACTTGCCAGCACAAGCCCTGCAAACGATCCCCCTCACGTGGCCATTCGCGGTCTGGGGTTTGGATCTGGTCGGGCCTCTCCTAAAGGCGCCCGGGGGCTTCACCCACATTTTGGTTGCGATTGACAGTTCACGAAGTGGATCGAGGCTCGACCCCTCGCCACCATTAAGTCTGACCAAAGCGTGCTTTTCTTCACAGACATCATTTACCGCTTCGGTGCGCCCAACTCGATCATCATGGACAATGGAACACAGTTCACTGGGAAGAAGTTCCTGGTGTTTTGTGATGAATTCAATATCTGTGTCGACTGGGCATCCGTCGCGCACCCCCGCACTAACGGGCGGGTAGAGCGGGACAATGGCATGATTCTCCAAGGTCTGAAATCTCGGATTTTTAACCGTCTCAATCAGTTCGGCCGACGATGGCTCGCTGAGCTCCCAGCGGTACTTTGGAGTTTGAGAACGACTCCGAGCAGAGCAACGGGACATACCCCATTCTACATGGTCTACGGGGCGGAAGCCGTCTTACCCACGGACCTAGAGTACGGGTCCCCACGCGTTAGGGCCTACGCAGAGCCTGCGAACCAGACTTACTTGGAGGATGCCATGGACCAACACGACGAAGCACGCGACGTCGCGTTGCTGCACTCTGCCAAGTATTTACAATCCTTACGTCAGCATCATGGCCGACGGGTGCGGGGACGGGCATTTAACGTTGGCGACCTTGTCCTACGGCTTCGGCAGGACAACAAGGGGCATCACAAGCTCACCCCGCCATGGGAAGGTCCCTTCACCATTGCTGAAGTCCTCCGACCGGGGGCTCATAAGCTGAAGGACGACAAGGGGCAGCTCGTCAAAAACGCCTGGTGTTGACGGTGGATAACATCAATTTTTATTAGAACTTTAAACATGAAAAGGCACATGAATACACATTAGTCTAGGGTTTTAACTGACAATTTCCATGAGTTTTGCATATTCTATATTTTCCAGAGACCTTTCTAGAAAAGCTTAAAAGAGGGATTACATTGCATAATTATCATGAAACTTATCCGCGTCGGAAAATATCGTCATCAGGCTCAGGAAACATCTAGAAGACACCCGAAGTAGCGGGACCCGTAGGGGACACCTGGTGGGGCCGGCCGGCGCCCCCCTAGGTCAAATGGCCGCCGCCTTCTGGAGTCTTCCTCCCATGCTTCCTTGGAAGTCAAGCAAAGCATCCCTCCGTCGATCTGAGGTCGGTTTGATCCGACGGTGCACACAACATGAAGACGCGGATCGATGACGTGGTGGTTCCTTGCCCCCTACTCCACCTCGGCCTATATAATGATGCCCCAAGGCCCCTCCAAGAGGCATTCTATATCCCGGTGCTTCATATTCTCTACATAATTAGGGTTAGGGTCCCTCTAGTTGATCTAGTTCTAGTTCATCTAGTTCTAGTTCATCTAGATGTAGCAATTAGGATAGACTAGTTCTTCTAGATCTAGTTTTGTTTAGAGATTAGAGAGATTGAGTAGAGGAGTAGAGATTCGGAGGAGTTCCGACCTGTCGGTGCTTCTTCGTGGGTCAGTATTCTTTCGGATTCAGCTCCCTACTTTGGAGCTGCGTTACGAGGTACTTTTGTATTCGTCATTCTGATTCAAGTAAGCAGTTGTTCTTATTTGTTCTTAAGTTCACAGTTCATATTGAGTGCTTTGATCTTGGTCATTACTTGGTTGAAGTAGTATTTCGTAGTGTAGACGTGGTGCCTAGGCTAGGTTTACTTGTGGAAGTCCCCTGATTAGCCGGATAGTGGTAGCTCGCGAAGATGACTTTATAGCTTCGTTGAATCCTCTGTAGTCCACTTTCCGTTGATAGGACTGATAGGCTTATAAGTGTTTGGTAGGAGATTACTCTGTTTCTTCTCCTATTCGGGTTACTTGCCCAGTTAGAACGGTATTATACAAAGCTTACCGGTTGTCAGAACTAGAGTTCAATAGCTATTTCTTCTTTCTTAATATTATCTAGCCTAATTGTAGGGTTAAGTCTATATACTTTGTCATCATCACAACTGTTCCCTGTGGATACGATATTTAAAACCTCCGGGTAAAATATGACACTGGTATGATATCTGTAAACTGCGGATAATCCTACTTAAAAACTTATTTAATGGAGTGCGGTTAATTTATACCAACAAGCATTTTTGGCGCCGTTCTTGGGAACGGTTTGCTGATTTTGACTTAGTTTAGCTTAATCTTGTATTATACTTTTATCTTTTCTTATTTTATCCTATTCTCTTCATTATTTTTGTGTTCATCCTTATGGATGCTTTTAATTCTATTCCTATCTGTCGTTATGGCATGCGTGAAAGCTTTGGGCCACCAAAATCTATAGAACCTATCATAAAACCTGGCTATGAGCTGAGCCCATGTCTAATTAATATGATTTGGGATAACTTGTCACCCGAACTAAACACGGAAGTTTTGGTAGCTAAAACACAATCATCCCATTCCCAAGATTTAGCTATCAATCCTAAACCTTTGAAATTCTACTTTGATGATTTAGACTTCCAGTTAGCTAAGATGCTCATAAATCAATACACATCAGATCTTCTCAGAAGAGCATCTTGGAAAAAAATATCGTCAACTTCCTTTCCCTCATAAAAGGCACTGGGGAGAGTTCAAGGATGGCATATCGAGTGATGCCATAGAAGGAGAGCCAAGCCACTTAGGAATAAACTCTATCTTCTCCCCCTCTATGCCCACAGTAAATGTCGCTAAACCCATCCTTGACCCCAATGAATCTTTTTATGCTCTTTCTACTAAACTTTATAATGACCCTACAATCCATCAAGACATCTCAAGAATAAGAGTCATAAAAATTATAGGAATGCCCAAGAAGAACAACGACAATGGCAGGAATGCATAGAACATACTAGAAATACATATGCTATTGTAAAAGAATAGATGGAAGAGGACAAAGCTTTAGCACTAGCATCTAAACTTGGTTCAAATTCAAATGGTGAGCTTAAATCAATTTCTTTAATAAGCAGAACTCACCCAAGTTTAGAGAAAGCTTTAGACGAGACCAACCTTGAAGACATCGATTCATGGGAAATCCTAGAAAATAAAATATCCAATGAATGTCATAGGCATAAAATAATAGAGACAAACTTGTTTGCCTATAGACAACCATGAAGAGACACCCTTGGAGTTTGAAAAGGAAGATCACATCGATGAGCATGGGAATTATCTCATTAACACTCTATCGAATCCATGCTCATATAAGAAATCTCCTAAGTCTTTTGGTCTCTCTAATATTACCACACACGAGATCTTTAACCCCCTCTTTATACCTGTTCATAAAATCATTAAAAGAGTGGTTGTAGATGCATATGTTTATCATAAAATATTATAGATCTTGTTGTAATCTTGATACAGGTGCACAAAGGCTAATTGCGTTCTAAAGGAAACCCCTTCACCAACTCAATAATAAAAAGGTTTTCCAAGAACAACTTTGTGTTCCAAAATAACCACTCTTAAAAAAATAAATTGAGCTTGCACCTTTAGCATAGAAATATAATTGTCAAAATATTCCTTTGGTATTTTTGTCACTAACCATTTCAGGTTTGAAGTAAGAAAATAATTAATGGCGATTCGGGTATGACCAACCGACCATAATACAAATTAATCCATTCAAACTTAATTTTGCATTGCAAAATCCAGCTTGGGGGCATGGCCTTATTTAGAAAATCCTATGTTGCTAATATTGGTTTTCTCTACCTTTATTCAATTTGTTAATCATACTCTTTCATCTCTTTTTGAATAAATCTCTATAATGCTTTCATATTACCTTTGTCTGCTATAGTAAGATTTAGTTTGGAAGTAGTGTATACATACTTTTAAAGGCTTTTTTTGAATTAAGCGTCGTGCTTAGGTTAAATAGCCTTCCTTAACCAAAATTAGATATGGAGTTTAGCTTGGTTATTGAACTAGAAATTATTGTAGTAGACATTGGATATTTGGTGGACTAACCCCTGCAGAAAAACTTTCGATTTAATTTGGGTAAGTCATGAGATGAATTCAAATCAGAGACGAAGTAGGGTGCATGGCGGGTTTCAATAACTTTGTAGAAGAAGACACAGCTCATTCATCATAGATGGAAGAATTGTGAGTATTAATAGTTTATTCACTTTATCTTTGACTGCAAGTTACTTTGCCTCAAGCCATATCTGTATAAAACATGATCTATGCTAAAACAATATCAGTATTATCTTTTCATTAGCATAGACAGAATAAAATAAAATACTGGATAAGCAACCGGTATTTAAAATTTGTATACTCCTTCGGGTATGTGTTGTCCACTAATCTGTTACAGGCATAATAATGACTAGAGTGAAAAGAGTCAAAAGATCAAAGAAGCAAAAGATGGCAAAAGAATGAGTGCAACAGGGGAGACAAGATGATCATAAACAACTTAAGATGCAAGAGAAGGAAAGGACCACCAGTTATCTACCCTTCATCGCTCTAATAATAAAGGTAATATTTTAAAGTAAGTGGTCACTTTGCTCTTCTCTTGATCTTGGTGCATACACAAATAAATACACAAACATGTTAGAGTTATAACTTAAATTGATTAACCTAATTAACTCAACATGCTTTGTTCCTTAAAATTGTTCATGGCACCGTTCTCTTAATCTCAGTCTTAACCAAACAAGCAAAAACATTATATTCCATCTTGGGAAGATGATAGTCATACTCATTTGAAAAATTTATATAGAGATTGATAATTCTTCTATTGGTTAAGTAATTTTATTCTTTTTCTGTTATGTGAACTTAAATGCAACATTAAATGCTTAATCTTTTGATCTTACCACTTATGACATAAGTAAACAAATCATGCAACACCAACTTTATCTTGTTCAATGTGCCTAAGGACAGAGAAAAAATAAATAAAGGAATAAATTTGGTTCTGTTGGTGTTTTTCCACCAGCAGAGTCTATGCACTTGATCTCTACCTTGATTTTGCAAACAGGACAACGCATCGAGCAAAGTTTATTAATTCTACAAGTGAAAGTTCTGTGAACATGCACACCGAGCAAGATGCTTGCCACTACTATTAAAGCTCTACTTCAACCTGTGGGCCAAACCAAAGAACAAAAGTGATATCACCATCACAAGAGGTATGCAACCATCAAGACCTCCATCTCTCAAGATGGAGAGATACACAAGAGTGGAAGAAGAAGTTCTGTCGGTAAACTTAAAATTCCGTACCCTTGCCATAAGGTAATATGATAGTTATCTAATTAATTAGTATTCCTATCCAATTTCACTTTAACATATTTATCTTTATAAATATTAAAAAGAAATAAAAATCTTTATTGCTTCATTTACTGCATCATAAAATATTAAAAGCCCCATGTGAATAAACTTATGGTAACCCAGGGGAATATTTATTGTGGTGGCATAAAAAAAAAATAATAGCTCCTGTATTTACTTTCTTGCATTATGAAAAGCCTAAGCTCCACGAGAATAAATATTCTCTATGATGGCATAAAAAAATATACAACTATATAATGCACACATATTTAATTCTACATAATTAAACTAGAAAATCCTAAAAAGAGAATCCTGCTAAAACTTGTCAATCTGAAATCAACTCATAAGAATAATTAATTATTTATTGGCTGATCGCTAACCTCTTATTAAATTCGAGCCTCGAGTTTTGGTTTTCTTGTTGGAGTATAACTATGCAGGATAACATTATGACTAAGAAGTGAGTCTATCAGTGGAGCCCACTAAGGCTATCGCTGACAAGCTTGTCCTAAAGATCATCAACACCAAGTATTGCAAACATCTAGCTTGGGGAAGAAGCATCCCCTAGTTATCAGGTAACTATACCTAGGCGATTATTGAGTCTATTTTATATAGTCATAAAATACCAAAAATATATGAGCACATGAAGGTCCATGTCTTTAGAGTCTTGTGAGTCCAATAGAAATAAAAAGATGAATAACAAATTAAAATCAAAAACAAAATACTTATCTATGTATTAAGGTGTGATAGAGTGTGTCTAGTTAGTAAGAGTTAAATAAAAACTAGAGAACATTAAAATTTTGTCTTGGAGATGATGAATAGTTGCTCTACAGTAATTTCTTTCAAGTGTCTAGTTTTCAACCATGAATTCTCCTGAGTTTTGGACATAACTACTTTGATATAAGAATTTACTCTGAACACAAACTTATGGAGGCATATGCTTGAGCTAAGTCTAGGTATTTGATTGATATGATACATGAAGGTCTAAGCTGCTATTTATCTTATTTCTAACATTACTAAGTTCTGGAGATTTATTTTGAAAACCTAAAATCTTACATGATGAGCTCTTGTATGATAAAGTTTGAATTTCTACCAAAGCCATATAATATATTTAGCGTTAGGAAAATATTTGCGCATTCATGCTGCTTGCTTTACATTGAGTTCAGTCAATCTTTGTTGTATACCTTATGAGAGCCTTGTCATGCTTTTAAAATCAAGATCACTTCGCACTCCACCCACATATGCATTACTCCTACTGCGGGATGTAAGCGCGGTCATTTTCACTTTTATCCGGATCCACCTTAAAAATGTTTTTCTCCTATACTAGAAGTAAACACCCAAAAAATATACCCTATAGCCCCCATTTAATTGCTCTAAGTTCTTATCATTATCTCTCCGATTATTTACATTCAAAAGATGCATGTGGCTATGTAAAAGTATTAAAAAAATAGAAAAAAAGAAGAAAAAAAAGGGGTCAAAAAGATGGACAAGTATCCCAACAATTAAAACAATGGGTACATAGATGTCCGCCTCCCGATTAAAAAAAAAAGAAGAAGAAGAGAAAGAAAGAGAATAAAGATAGCCAATGTTTTCTACTGCGAAGAGTTCTAAGTCTTAAAGGAGGGAGTTATCTTCAAAGAGCAAAAGTAGAATTAGGATTAGCCACTAAATACCATATATACACCTATCCACCATATTCCATACACATGCACATCTTGATTTGATTGTATGCCTCGATTCTCTGTGGATCCATTGTTTGACTTTACAATATATGAATTGCAAGTATGTTCATCCTTGTTATTGCCACTCCTACGAGCTCCACTATAAATGCTTAGTTGTAGGAAGGCATAACATTATTAATGCCTCAACTGAGATCCATAAAAACCACATATAATAAGGGACTTGAGGGTGTCATACAATTAAGCTCTGACTTTTATTTCAAAAACTTACAAAACTCTGGAATATTGGTACTGTGAAGAATTTGAGACATAGTACTTGACTTGATTATTCTATCTTTCGATTGCTCAAGACTTATGCAAAAAAACTGTAAAAGCTCCATGGTTAAAGGTAAAATGGGTAAGTTTGAAAGTTAGAGCAGTTTTGTGTTAATCAAGGAAAATTTACGTTTAAAAGCGAGTGTGCTTAAAAGAAATAAAAGTATTACAAAGAACTCCTGATCTAAATATTTTAATAATTAGGCTTAGGTTGTTTGCCAAGGGGACCGGCAAAAGGTAAGCTTGGGGGAGTTGTTGACGGTGGATAACATCAATTTTTATTAAAACTTTAGACATGAAAAGGCACATGAATACACATTAGTCTAGGGTTTTAACCGATAATTTTCACGAGTTTTTGCATATTCTATATTTTCCAGGGGACCTTTTCGGAAAAGCTTAAAAAAGAGGGATTACATTGCATAATTATCACAAAACTTATCCACGTCAAAAATATCGTCATCGGGCTCGGGGAAACATCTAGAAGACACCCGGCAGCGGGACCCGCAGGGGACACACTGGGGCCGGCCCGGCCCCTCACCTCGGCCCGCGCCCTCCCTAGGTCAAATGGCCGCCGCCTTGGAGGAGTCTTCCTCCCACGCTTCCTTGGAAGTCAAGCAAAGCATCCCTCCGTCGATCTGAGATCGGTTTGATTCGACGGTGCACACAACATGAAGACGTGGATCGATGACGTGGCGGTTCCTTGCCCCCTACTCCACCTCGGCCTATATAATGACGCCCCAAGGCCCCTCCAAGAGGCATTCTACACCCCAGTGCTTCATATTCTCTACATAATTAGGGTTAGGGTCCCTCTAGTTGATCTAGTTCTAGTTCATCTAGTTCTAGTTCATCTAGATGTAGCAATTAGTATAGACTAGTTCTTCTAGATCTAGTCTTGTTTAGAGATTAGAGAGATTGAGTAGAGGAGTAGAGATTCGGAGGAGTTTCGGCTGTCGGTGCTTCTTCATGGTCAGTATTCTTACGGATTCAGCTCCCTCGTCCCGGTCTGCGTTCGAGGTACTTTTGTATTCGCCATTCCGATTCAAGTAAGCAGTTGTTCTTATTTGTTCTTAAGTTCATAGCTCATATTGAGTGCTTTGATCTTGGTCATTACTTGGTTGAAGTAGTATTTCGTAGTGTAGGCGTGGTGCCTAGGCTAGGTTTACTTGTGGATGTCCCCTGATTAGCCGGATAGTGGTAGCTCGCGAAGGTGACTTTATAGCTTCGTTGAATCCTCTATAGTCCACTTCCCGTTGATAGAACTGATAGGCTTATAGGTGCTTGGTAGGAGATTACTCTGTTTCTTCTCCTATTCGGGTTACTTGCCCAGTTAGAACGGTATTATACAAAGCTTACCGGTTGTCAGAACAAGAGTTCAATAGCTATTTCCTCTTTCTTAATATTATCTAGCCTAATTGTAGGGTTAAGTCTATATACTTTGTCATCATCACAACTATTCCCTGTGGATACGATATTTAAAACCTCCGGGTAAAATGTGACACTGTTATGATATCTGTGCGCTTGCGGATAATCCTACTTAAAACTTATTTAATGGAGTACAGTTAATTTATACCAACACTGGAACATCGGCGATTCACGTCGCTTTTTATCCCTGAAGATTTTCTTTTTCCGTTTCATATTATGTACTTCATTTTGTATCAATGTGTTTTCCGCTTTCGATGACTAAATGCTTAATTTGGAAATTTTCTATAAGAAAAAAGCCTCGACTCCTGAAGTCGACTCATGTTCCTTTGTTAAGTAAAGAAAAAGCAACATGTATGGCCCTAGATTCTATCACGATTGTCTTGCTCCAAGGATACAGTTGGCGTAAGAAGTGGTCCTAGCACCCAAAAACCGTCCTGGTTGCCTTGTGAAACGCCCCAGTGGCTAACGACACAGCCGGGTGAGGGTCACAGCCGGGCGAGGGTCCGGCTAGCCTCCTCGAACACCAAAATACTCCCTAGAGGTACGACGGTTATGACAGAAAGCAGCCGACTTAATACATCCCTAAGTTAAGAGAAAGCCTCGAAAGGCAAGGTTTGTAGTCTTCGACACCAAAATGTCGTGACCAGGATGGTGGCGTACATACCACCCGGCGGGTGTCCAAGACCAAAGCAATCCAATCTCAAAATTTTTTTGCAAAGGGATTAGTTCAAGCTAAAAATGAAATGAAATAGCTATTATTACAAATAACTACTAATAGTCTTTCGGCACAAGGAGCCCGCTGTCAAATGCAAACAAATGTTTTTACTTCCGTTGAGGGAGCACCAGTCCGCCAGGCCGTTACTGCAAGGACTTCAATAATGTTGCGCCGCCCGCCAAATAAGACGGAAAGCCATGATCTCCGCCTCGGAGGTCTCCCCGAAGTATCCCTCGCTAAGGCCGTCGAGGTCAAAGCTTCTCCCGTAGTGGGAGTGCGCGATGGTGAACGACTCTTGGATCCCGGTCCTCAGGGCGCCGCGCTCCAAGTGCCCAACGTGCAGGCGCGAGACACTCGTGTGGCGAGGGCGTCGTCGGCGGGAGCAACGCCCAAGCCGCCAAGAGCACTGTCAACCGTAGTATGTAAGCCAGCGTTCTGCAATTGCAGCTGGGAGATAGACCCCTGAAGGGTTGCCACCTCCTCGGACATCAGGTGAGCCGCGTTCTCGGCTTCTATCTTTTTGGCGGCGCTCCCGCTCCGGCTTCGCCCTTAAGGTCGGCGACCTCATCTCGAGGCGTTCCGCTCCTTCCGAGGCGGGTCTCGAGACTCACGGCGTCGTCGCGTTCACGGCCAAGCCGTTACGCCTCAGCCCGCTCGTGGTCGAGATCACACTCCGCCTGCACGGCGGCCGACGCGTTGATTGCTCGACTCTTGGAAGCAGCTCACGGATGTGGGCGGCTTTTTTTTGTCGCGCAAGATCTTCTGGGGCCAGCGCCTCGCCTCGGCGTCATCCACCTTTTTGCTGCGCGGAGGTCCAGGTACCTCTCCTCCACCGGCTCGGCGTCGTGAATGGCGTCCCTCGGCCCGATCTTGCCCGAGGTCTGGATCGTCCCCGTCGCCTCCTCCCATTGAGGGTGCTTAGCGTCTGAAAGGCGAGACATCACCCCAACGATTCGCAGTGACACCTGACCAAGAAACAACTCGGAGGTGAGTTGAGGACCTCAAGACCTACGAGGGAAAAGCGCAAGCTAAAATACCAGGTAGAGCGACGCTGCTTGCCCAAGCCTCGCTGTCATGGCGGTGACATCACGGCTCATAGCCGCCATCAAGGACTCGAAGGAGGCAAGGACCTCCATCTCGGTGCGATCGTCAACCACTAGGGGCTCTGCTTCCGGATTGTAGGGGTCAGAGAATTCCAGCCGGGATTCCCCCAGAAGACAGGAGGAACGCTGGAGCCTCCAACCGCCGTCCTGGCAGCTCCTTCTGCGCCCGAAGACGATGGCGCGTTGCTTGTTAGCTTTGGGGGGGTGCAGGGAGGCGTGGCGCCCCGGTCGCCCGCCTTGTCTCTCCCGGCATCGTGCACTTTCGTCATCGTGGGCGCCGCCAGAGACGACGCATTCGGGGGCTCGGGCCCCCGAAGCTCCTCATCCCATGGGCCTTGTGTCAGAAGCAAGGCCCTCTCCATCCTCGCCATCAATGGCTCCACCCCCATGGGGTCCGTCAGGGACGGATCCACGAAGGGCACCAGCGCGGAGCCCCCGCCGGCGGACAAGGGCTGGGATGTGACCCCGCCGGCCTCCTGCCGTTTCTTCAGCGCCTTCTTAGGCGCAAATGCGAGCCGCCCAGGAGTCCGGCCTCGACTACAATAGGAGAAAGGGGTTGTGATCAAAATCAAACTTGCACGTGTGAGACAGAGAACCCGGTTGGAAGCTTACCTCCTAGGCGCGGAGCGCGGCATTTTGGGGACCGGCCCCATCGACACCGTCTCCGCGGTGTCAGGACAGGGGCGTTTCCCCTTGTCCTTGACGCTCTGTTCGCCTGTCACGGCCGAACCCGTCCCGCTCATGGCAGGTTGTGCGCCTTCACAGCCTGCACCCTCGGCGGCTGCTGGCACAATGGGAGAAGGGTCGGGGCGCGCCGACCCCGCCTCCTCCGTGGCCATGGGCGCAGCATCAGCAGGGTCGGAACGATCCGACTCTCCCCCGGGGAGCCATCGCTGGCTCGGCGGCTCCGGGATGGACCACAGGACCCCATCACGAGCACGGCCCCCATGGTGCTGGCCATCTCGTCAAGATCCTGGGGCTCGTCCCCAGCTTGTTTCTCCTTCTCCCCCTCCACGTCGCCGGAGGTGGGGGCTGCGCAGCCCCCGCTGCTCCCTCCCTTCCGGGGGAGGGGTCGACGGAAGCCACAGGCGGACCCGTCGGACCGGATGCTGAACTCCCCCCTATCCGAATACGTGAGAGGGGTCAAGTCCCGTTCCTCTCTCGGGCGGTTCTCCGCCTTCCTCGCCTTTCGCATCTCCTTTTGAGTGCGGCGAGCCTCGGACATGGCCACATTCGTCGCCCGCTGCGCTGGCTTTGCGGGGAAGGGGACCGGATCCTCCTTTAGGGGAAGGTTCGAGGGCTGGTCCGATGAAAACAAGTCAACAAGAATGCAAAAGAAATAAAAATTAAACAACAATGTGCTTACGGTTCACGGAGTCGGCGTCCGGCTTCATCGGGGCTGGCCCCAAGACCGGCGACTCAAAGGAACCAACGCGCCGGAGGCGCCCTTCGGGCCGCCAAGCGAGTTCCCGAGGCACCTCGTAGCTGCGAAGCTGAAAGTGGGCCGCCCCGAAGCACGGTGCCGGGCGAGCTCAAGGCCAACCATCTCCCACATCCGAGGCGGCACGACATCAATGGTGCCACCCCTTGCCGGAGCCAGGCATCCACTATGCCCGCCCCGGTAAGGCCGCGGCCCTGCAGAATCCTGATGGCCTCCAAGTGGTGCTCGAGCTTCTCGATTTCCTTGTCGTGCACCCCGTGGCTCCACCGCCGTGGGCGTTCTCCGAACGTAACGCCGGAGAAATCGGGGAGTGGCGCCGTCTCGAGTTCTTAAGGTAGAACCACCCCGAGTGCCACCCGCAGTTTGACGTGGACATCTTCAGATCCACGTAGTGCTTCACGCGCTCCCCGCGGAGAGCGATGCCGGCACACCCTGCAGGAAGCACGCACTCCGGCAGCCCATCTCTCTCCTTCGCCCATCGCTTCTGCAGCTGCGCGGTGAAGAAGTACTTCCAAAGGCTGTAATGGGGAGGAATCCCCAAGTACCCCTCACACAGCGCGACGAACACCGCCATGTGCAGAATCCTGCTTGGATTTAGGTGGTGGAGCTCGACGCCGAAGTGAAGAAGCATCCCGCGCACAAAGTCATGAACGGGAACACCAAGTCCCCGCTCGTGGAAGGCCGTAAACGAGACGTTGTATCCCATCGGCGGCCGAGGGGAATCATCCTCGAACGGTATGATCCACTCCTTCGCCTCCGTCAGCGGCGGCAGAACGCCCTCCGCCACAAGGCGCTCCATCTCCGGCATCGCCAAGGTGCTGCGCGGCCACGGGAGCACGTCTCCACCTGCCATCACAACGAGCAGCGGATTGTGGGGGAGGTGGAAGAACTGGTCGGCGGCGGTGGCGGCGGAAGAAGAAACGCACAAAGCGGAGGAAAGGCTCGGGGGCTTTTCTCCTGGCTTTGGATTGAAGGCGCAGATGCGACTGGGAGACTCTTTCTCCCCCTCCCAACGTCTTTAAAGGAGGAAACCGCCCGTTTGGCCGCCCTTCAGGTCGTGGACGGCGTGGCCCGGGCCCACCAAAGATTGGATAGGCGGGAGCACACCTCCTGGCCGCATTAACTCCACTCAGTGGCGCCGCGGTTAATCGGCCACGCGTCTTGACGGTTCTGTCCAGATCCCATCACGATCCCCGTGCAGCCCGTCCAAAGACGATCCCCGGGTGATTTTGGGCTCCACATTGACTGCTGGAGGGACGGGGCGACGCCCCTACGAAGCAGGCTACGACGAGTAGCCGTAATCATGGCTGCTGGGGTCGGAAAGGAATCCAGGGGCGTTTTGTCCGTTTTCGGACCCTCTGCGAAAAACCCTAACAAAGTCTGGCGCCATGGCTCTTCGATGAGCAAGAAAATCCTAGCAAAGACTCGAGTACGGTCTACTCGCCCGAACGGCACGAACACCGCCAAGATCGATAAGAATGAAAACGCAGGTGACAAGCGCAGATGCTCATGACAGATAATCTAGAGTAGGCATTGTCTGAATTGCTGATTACAGATTAATAGTTAAAGAACGCCAAACTGGCGCCCCGAAGCACAAAAAGCCGTCTTGGCGGCGCTATGCAAAAAGCCATCGGCATGACACTCCCCTAATCTCGACTACATCCGACGCCCGGCAAGCGGTGGAGCGCCATGGAGATCAACCCAAAGCACAGATCCTAGGCGCGCGAAACCCCGCCCGTCTGGCTACATCTCCTCCCAAAGACCATGGAGATCAGCCCATGGGCGCGGCCCCGGGTTGGCGTCGCGGCCAAGCCACGCCCGACCCGGGGGAGGCCCATGGCGCCTTAAAAGTGTCGCGGATCCCTCGGCCGCCCGGCACCTCACTCCACGACAGCGTCGGCGGCGTCCAGAGCTTGGCGCACTAAGTGCTCAGGTCCCCGTCACGCTCACCCCTCGGGGGCTTCGATGTAGTCTCGGGAGGTCGACACGAGAAGCGTGCGCCCGTAGCGCTGCGGCCTCCTCCCGGAATTGGCGAGGCGTCGTTCGCCTGCTCCGTGCGGGTGAGCGCGACGGGGCCCGCGTTGAAATTGGCACAGGCTCGTCCGCGGACCGACTCGGCCCAGCCCGGCTCCTCGGCTGGGACCCGGCCTCCACGGCCGCGCCCCGGTGCCGGGGAAGATGGCGGGAATGGAGCACGCTGGAAAGCACCCTGCCGAGGGACAAAGATTCGAAACCGGTCAAAAAACCCTCTTTGATCGGGGGCTCCGCTTAAGGAAGAAAACCCTCTTCTCGGCCGGCCCCATCGGACTTACCCCCGGAATGCGGCGACGGCCCCGAGGCGGCTCCTCCGACAAGCCCTCCGGTCGGGCGCTTCCCATGGTCCATACCTCTCTCTATCGCTGGCGGGCGGTGGAAGGGAGGAGGAAAAGAAGAAAGGGCTAGAGACCGGAGCTCGAGGCGGAGATGGAGAGACGGGTGTTTGACTCCACTCGTCCCCACCCCTCCCTCCTTTAATAGGTGGCCGACGCCGGGATTGGATCTGAGAAAACGCCCCTTGGCGTTCCACACGCCCACTACACTGTTCATGGCATTAGTGGCGGGGCGGCGAAAGAGAAACCGCCGTGTCGTGCGCCTCGAGACGATTTTCATCGCCCACCGAAAACTCCGACTCCACCGCCTCGGGCACCGAAATGGGATGTGCAAAGACCGAAACACCCCTACAGCAAACAAGAAAAAATCAGTAAGGGCTTGGGGGCTGAGGCTGATGCGTGTACCCATACACAAATTGCTGTGATGACCCCAGACCGACCCATCGGCATTCTCTGAAAGGTCCACGGGACGCGATTTGAGCCTCTACAGGAGTGCACCACTCCTACAGAAGGCTCGGGGGCTACACCCGGCGGGTGCGCTCGCGCGCACCCCTGGATTGACTCTCGGGTCGACCAACTTTTTTCCTTCGACAAGCGGCTCAGCACGAAGAGGACCCGTAGGCTCCACTCCGTGCTCGGGGGCTACTGTCGAGGGTCAAAACTACGGCCCTCTAAGGGCCCGGTTAAAATGGCTGTTAAAAACAAAACTATCAGGCCAGGACGGACGCTCTTATAGCCCGGCCCACAGGTGTTGGGAGGCAAGTACGTTCCTGGCCCAGTAGCGACCAACCAAGGCCTTCCAATGCCTATGGGATGAAGCCGCCACCTCAAGATCGACCCTCCAGGGCGTTCCCCGATTCGTCCCCACCCTCCCGCCGAGGGGGTTGGAGGTCGACCCCCCGCCTGCGGAACAAAAAGCCGGGCGTACCATGCGTAACTGCAGGTATGCGTGCGAACCGTACAATGGAATCTGCACGGTTCCATGGCAGGCACGGGGACGCACCGTCATCCCCACATCTAAACAGTGGGAAACGGGACCCCCAAGTAACCCGTGGGTCTTGCGTTGCACACACGCCTCCAACCTGACAAATACGGTGCTGGCCCCTGTACCGTGCCGGTACGAGCGGTAGCCCCGTGTAGGCGTCTCCGTCGGGGGCGCCGGGCTTCGTACCTCCCCACCGCCGGTCACCTTGACGGAACAGGGAGCACGGGGAAGGAAGCCCTGCTCCTACCGACACCGTGGCCGACGTACCATAAGAGCGGCCGTTCCGACCACTTTTTGCAGAAAGGTCAGGGTGCATCAGAAATCAACCCTGCATGCCCGGCGCCGGTGCAGCCTACGTCCTTACACTTGGAGCTTTGACCCCCAGCGTTCATCGTCAAATATGCTACCCCGATGTCCTCAGGTATAGCCCTGTGCACCTGAAGGGCTACGACGCCAAGGAGGAGACTTACGGAAGGAAAAGGCGACATCAACGATAGGGCCTTGGACACATGTTCGAATAGTCAAGACCTTACTCATCATGATTTCTCGGTTCCCACATGGGCTTGCCCTTCCCTATGAGCCTCCCTTTGAACTATAAAAGGGAGGACATGGGCAACGGAGCATGGGTGTGTGCGTCTACTACCCACTCTAACTCCACATATGAAACAAGCTCAAACCCGAACCTAGATTCACACAGAGACTTGGGAGACTATCCCTCTCTTGACCCCTCTTGTACTCCCCCATACAAGCTCCTGAGTAACACGGCCTCACTCTCACCGGACGTAGGGTGATTTGCCCGAACCAGTATACATCGTTGTGTCCACTTGGGGAACCATCCGGAGGATAAGTGCGCTCTCTTTTCGATTACTTGTTGGTGTTCATTCTTGACACCGACACAAGTATTTCAAAAAACATAATACTAGTAGCCCATTGTGCCATCAACCATCAGGAAAAAATTGCAAATGGGAACACAGTACAAGCAACAACACTACAGCAACAGAGCGCCAAAAAACCCACTGCCTTACTAGCCAGCGCACCAGCAAGCTACGGCCATCGCCCAGTGACTGTCTACCTCGGTAAGATGGCAGCTCGTCTCCAGTTGATACCCAACAGTTGCCTGGTCTAGCTATGGCTAGCTAGAGTCCGGACCAAATGGAACAAGTGCTTGGGTTTGGTTGCACAACCTTAGAGAGCCGAGCTCAGAAGAGAACATGTTTGTTTGTCTATATAGAAGAAGAATGATCACCTTGCACTGGAATGTGGTAGCCTTACCACCTGAGAAGTTCTCACTGTCATTTCATCAAGCAGTTCGTGGGCATGAGCTAGGCCAGCGCCGATGGATGGCCATGGTGTGCAGCAGCACTGAGGAGCTGGAGAATGTGAAAAACTGCGTGGGTATTGTCGTTGACTGTGGTCGATATCGCTGGTCGCCACTCATGGCAGTGGATCCAGGACCCACGTGCATGCGGTGAGGTGGCAGCAGTGGTGCCGCCATCCCTGGTCCACTAGCTGTCCCGCTCTCATGTGTTCCAGCACCACATAATGGGGCTAGACGTGCCAGCGCCTAGCCCTAGGTGCCCGATGCACACACATAGGCAGGCGCCGAGGCGGTGGCCACATCCACGACCGCGTGGGTGGATGACATCACTGAGAGCAGCGACGCTGCTGCGTCTCCATCACGCGGCTCCCTCCTCGAGCTTTGCCTTTGAAAGGATCAAGATGCCCAAGAGGGGGGCGAATTGGACTTTTCTAAATTTAATCGCAACGATAAAAGCCTAACGCTTAGCCCATTTCACCCCTAGTGACTAAGTGTGGTCTCTATGACTCTAGGACACAAAAATTATGCTCCCTAAGTTCCAAACCCTACTCTAGCATGGCAATTCTAGCAATGTAAAAATAAGAAGTAATGCGAGAATGTAAATGCTCCAAGTAAAGAGAGGGAGAGGAACGCGACGATGTTTTTCTGAGGTATCAGAGATTCGGCACTCTCCACTAGTCCTCATTGGAGCACCCACGCAAGGGTGTAGCTCTCCCTTGATCCGCGCAAGGATCAAGTGCTCTCTACGGGATGATTCTTCGTCACTCCGACGCGGTGAATCCCCCAAAACCGCTCACAAGATGAGACGTGCCATCCACAATCACCACCGGATGATCACCATGCTCTCAATCGCCACCAAGCCGTCTAGGTGATGCCGATCACCAAGAGTAATAAGCAAGAACTCTCACTTGACCAAGACTAGCCCAATGAGATGAGTGGATGCACACTTGCTACTTGTTGACGGTGGATAACGTCAACCTTCAGTAGAACTTTAGACACAAAAGGATACATGAATACACACTAGTCTAGGGTTTTAACTGATAATTTCCACGAGTTTTGTATATTTAGTATTTTTTAGGGACTATTCCAGAAAAGCATAAAAGAGGGATTAGAGTGCATAATTATCACGAAACGTATTCGAGAAGGTAAAACACCTTCATTGGGCTCAGGAAGCATCTAGAAGACACCCGAAGTAACGGGGCCCGCAGAGGAGACAAAGTGGGGCCGCCCGGCTCCACCTTGGGGCCGCCCGGCGCCCCCCTGCTAGGGTTTGGGGCATATGCAGAGTCTTCCTCCACCGTCTCTCCCGATGCATCTCGGCCATTGGTTAAGTCGGTTTGATCTGCGGGCGCACGTTCATCCCACCGGCTATAAATAAAGGGGTAGACCCCCCTCCCTGGAGGCATCAAGTCATTTGGAGATCAAGCCATCAAGAGCCTTCTCTAGTTCATAGCATTAGCCTAGTTAGATTAGAAGTAGAAGAGTTCTAGTTCTTCAGCGGGATCTGGAGCCTCCTCCGTCATGCGGGCGCGGAGTTCGGTATAGTTCTAGTTCTTTTCTCTTATTGTATTCAACATTATGATTTGGAAAACATTGTTCTTAATCTTATATATGTTCTTAATTGCAATAGTCATTGTGCCTTTGATTATATGTTTAGCATAGTTAGTTTGATCCTATTGAATTCATGTAATTGCTCGTATAGCGTTCATCCGTAGATATCGTGGGTGAATGATTGGCGATATGTAGACGTGGTGTTTAGATATCTTGCTTATCTGCGAGTGCACCCTGATGTGCCGGGACGTGTGGTAGTCCACGTAGGTGACAGCTGCGTTGGTTCCTCTGTAGTCCACCCTCCGTACGTAGGACTAGCATGGGCACGGTCACGAAGTTGGATGATGACTCTGTTTCACATCCTTCCTAGTTGATGCCTCTTTACATATGATCATGATGTAGGATTAACTTAACAATGATTGCTAGATGTAATTGCACTAATTAGAGTATTCATTGATGTAGTTATTGAATTACCTTAGTATTTATTCCTGAGTTTATCCATTAGCTAGCTATTACTATGGCTAGAAGAGCTCTGATGTTTATCTATTTATGATGACTGATCATTATCTATCATATATCTTTTATCACATGACTTATCCCTGTTATGAGTAGGATTCTAGTTATGGTTTATCTTTCACATCAATAGTGTAAGTTATAGTTATAAGTCCTACTAAGACCTTCCCAGTGGTATAAATATAAATCGACAACCTGGTAGAACTCCCTAGATAAAATGCTACAATTGTATAATTATCTGTCCGCTTGCATATACAATTAGGGATGACAACCTATATTTATCCTTAGCATATACAATTAGGGATGACAACCTAGTTTGTATTTCTGTCTAGTCAAATAGAATGATTGATACATATATAAACCTATATTTATCCTTAGCATATACAATTAGGGATGACAACCTAGTTCGTGCTTAGGGATGTGGGTGAAAGATAAGTGGCTAGTTGTTAATGACAAGTTAATTTCATACCATGTGTT